>JAANQP010000421.1:0-155738 GCA_011320165.1 Fusarium protoensiforme | reverse complement strand
ATTATATCTTAATACTAATATTATAGCTTCTTTCTAATCTTTTCCCTTATATATCTTAGATATTTATTAATCGTAATAAAAGACTTCTACTTAGCTGCATTATGAAAAGTTAAATAACCTCTCAATGGATATAAAGCTACCTGCTCTAACCGGTCACCACATCCATCCTTTTAGCCTCAACAACGCTTCGTCTGCCCGTCATGGCGTGAATATTATATCACTAAGCCTCGCTGAATTAAAGTCTCTCATCAACGATAATACACCGGTAATCCTTGTCATCCTTCCCGATCGGCCCGCAACGAGTGTCCTGGGTAATGTCTAGCCTCTGCTTCCCGACCCAGACCATGACGGTCCTGTAGTCGGACTTTCCAGGGTCCGAACAAGCATTTCCTCCTTGGACCCAGACAGTGTTGTCGAGCTTGGGGTCGACAAGCGACGTCCAGGTTTTACTGCCCTTACTGCAGTCGAGTTCCGCCTTGACGGTGACGGATGCGCCCTTGACGAAGATGGCACCGTCGTTTTGGAGATATACACTGATGTATCCACTGACAAGTATATCTCTGTGAGTTCAATACATCAAGAAAAGCAGTCATCGCGAGCTCGTACCAGGAGATATCGCCGACACCATCGTTCCAGATGCAACGCATGTCCTGGTTGTGCTCGTTATCCAGTACACTCAAGGGCATGGCGGATGTGGCTAGACCCAGAAGACCTATGAGAAGGTGCTTAAGGCCCATAGTAAAACAGCTTTGAGGATTTACGAAGAAAATGTGATGAAATCGAAAGTATTGCGGGATTGCTAACACTATAGGCAAGTTGGCTTAGCTTGGTCTTTATACCCGTCTTTAGAAGTAGGCGATCATGCCTCTCTAAGGATCTTCAGTAAAATGAACTTTTGTTAGACTGTTCTATTACCTCTGTGTGGATCTATTTTTCTAGCGGAGCGCATCGTGGTTCCTGTTCAAGTCAACACTCCGCTCATAGCTATTATCAGCCCAGAAACAGCCTGACACGTCGTGAATGCTGTCAGCTTAACACATTTGGAACTGAGCAGCGCATAAAAGCACAATGGTGCACGATTGAAGCATTAGGGTATGCATAAAACATAAAATGCATGATTCGATGAGTCAAGTGGCCAAAAAGTGCCAGTAACCATGTGCAGATGTGTTTAGAAACATCTCTGTAGATGGCCTTGTGTCCTGTCTACCTAACCTGACCCTTTTGTCTCCAACTCCTTTTCATCGATATAAGTATCCAGCGCCTCCTTGGTGGAAGGGACTCCCCACTCTGTCAAGATCCGAACGAAATTGACCAACCTCCAGTTGGACTGGTTGACCCTGGCCAAAGCTCGCAGTGTATCCTGCTGAAGCTTGGTCAACCCCGAGAATGGCCGTGCATCGTTGGTATCGATGGCGCCTCCAAGAAGAGTTGTCGACCACAATGGCTGAGTCTCCAAGAGAGGCTTTCCGTCGAAAGCTGACTCTAACACCAGTTCTGTGAGGTACCACGTTGTTTGCCCCTTGGAACTCTCGAGCTGGGCCAAAGCGGTTTGACTGATTTGGGGAAACTCGCTCCCTTTGACTTTGAGAACCGAGGCCGCGAGCGAAGCTAGGTCGGGATACGCAAAGGGGAATCTTTTACAGTGATCATGCTGTAAGATTCGGAGATGGTCGTCGTCTGCGATTGCTTGGAGAATTGTGTTGATGGCTTCCGGTTCATAGATGCGAAGAATTGCGAGGCCAATGGCGCTTGACCACTTGGACGCCTCATCGTTATTTTGGTTGGCGAAACATGCTTCCAGGTATTGTACCACCTCTGTCTGCTGAAGATTGCCTGCTAATGGAGCTTGCAGTAGGGCGAGGGATATAAAAGCCGTTCCACGGACTGCGACGTCGTCTTCGTGGCCAAGGAGAGCCAAAAGCTCACGCTCAATCTTGACTTTATCCTCGGGAAAGAAGCCCAGACAGAAGGCAGCCACCGCTCTCAAGTCAGCATTGCCGTCTTCCAAGCATTCATACACAGAGTTTAATCCCGCTCGAACGGCATCATAAGCTCTGAGTTCGTAAAGCTTCCTTATCGCCATCTTCTCGGGTGACAGGGTGAACATGAATTCCCCTTCACGACGCTGGCGACCTTTATCATCGGTAGCTGCAGCGATATACTCGTCTCTCTTTCGCATCTCGTCTTCGGCATAGTTTGGCAGCTGGGTTTCAGCCACCAGGCTTCGCCATTCGGCAATGTCGACCCCTGAAGGAACAAAGTTCGAGGGATGACCCAGAGCAACATTGACGAGGTAGTAGAGCAGCTCTTCGCGGCGAGGTGTATCTTTTGTGTCTAGCAGGGCGTACAAAAAGGGAACAGCATATGATGTAGCTTGGTACCGTGATCCCTGGTGGAGAATGTTGCTAGACAAGGCAAAGTAAACTTGATCGAGCTCTTCTTTGTCGTGAACACGTAGAGCTTTCAGCAGGCCAGGAACGTCTTCTGCGCTGCCATATGCATGCTGTAAGTTGGCCCAGTTGATGTCGTCAAGGCCCACGAGGGGATCAGAAGGAGTTGTGTCTGCCATGATGGATGGTTTGGTGTGAACATGAAGCGTTGAGTAGCGTGAATAACGGGAGTGAGAACTGCTGCTTGGGCTTTGTCGAGATTCACGGTCGCTTAGTCACCTACGATAGCCTCCGTCTGATTCCCCGACCAATCCGCACTGGGGAGGTCGGCACAACGCCCAAGTGGCGCCAGTTAAATCATCACGTGTGGCGCGAATAGCGTCATACCGCCTTGTCCTCATATGAGGAGCAAAATGGCATCCTGCAGGTGAGTTTAAACTTTCTCAGATCCGATAACTTCGGCAACTACGTCAGGGTTATTAGGTGTTGACTCATCTGTTAAGAACTGAGTTTTACTCCTGTACCGAGCACTCGCTCCTTGTCTATAAATCCCCCATTGTTGACTTTGATGACGCCTCCAAGAGGATTTGTCGAGCACAACCTAAAAAAACACAGTTATGAACACATGACAGCATTAAAACCCAATGCTGCAAAACACCGTAATAAATCCCTTCCCTTCATAGATCTGCTATCTTCTCAACGTTATCATTTTTGCTCGAAACCCCCAACCTCGTGATAAGACCTCTTTTCGCCATGTTCAACGAATCTCCCATTTCCGAGAACTCACGAGACTCGGGTAGCACCCGATACCAATCACTTCCAGAGTCCGGTCACTCGATGTAGGTCTCATTACCTATCTCGGTGCCAAGGCATACGGATGTTCCCATATGGTCTGAACAACACGTCCTCGATTCGATACTGCCCCCGAACACCCGCTCGCTTATAACCCGCATTTGGATAACCGAGGCGTTCGATCATTTTAATGGGGCGATTTCGAATTGCCGGAGCATCTCAGTCACGACACTATGCGAGGCGCCTTTTGCTCTGAAGACTTCGGTGCCCTGTTATTTGTCGAGAAACGCCCTCAAGGGCTCTCAACCGACCGGGTACCATTCGTATGGCGGGGCGTGATAGGATGTGGAATAAGTCGTATTCGGGCTACACCAACACAGGCTGGATCCAGTTCTTGGATGATGGCAGTATTAAAGGGCGGTTTCACAAGTTTTACCTCGAGTTTCAAGGCCGGCGGCAGGGCGACAATTGGTCGAGGGCGGATTGTCGTGCGAGGCTCTTCTGGCAGAGATGGAATCTTTGGTACCTGACTGATGAAGAAGAGGAAGTGGTGGACGACTCAAGCAGCTCTGAAGACTGTGATATGGAAGAATTAACATGAGATTATGGTTCAAAATGATGGGTTCCTGGGTACTGAATATCAAGAGTATTTGATTGCTGTCTTTGCGAGATATGAATGCACCAGTTCTCTCTATTCTCCAGCCCCCCAAGTCCAACTTCTCTTTTCTCCTGCCGATACTATTTTCAGCGTATCAGTAATAACGATGTTCCCTGATAGGTGTTAGAAACCATGATTGGGGAGATCTCAGCTCAGTTCTCCAAGTCACAAACCTGGGTTCAAGAAAAGACGAGACCTTGGCACGGAGAACTGAAGATCTCACTATTCGGAAGGTCAATAATCATCATAATGGATATAAAACAACAGGCTGGCTTTAGAGTATTGATACCTCATACTGCTCCTTCATGTACCGTATTATGTTCACTATTATTTCCTAAAGCCTTGTATCAGTAATGCCCTTACCCTCCTAGTGTCCTGATTATTTCTTCACCTACCCACAATAATTTTCAAGTGGGTGACTTGGTTTCACACAGTCCAACAGCCTGCCTCGGCGGGCGAGATGCCGTCATCGCAACGTTCAGTCCGAAGACACGGCGCAAGCGATAGAACTTCTCATGGAAGAAGAATGGAGCGCATGGAATTCTCAGATAAGCTCATGAAAGGTGGGTTTGCAACATCCCGAGTCTTATCGATGTTGTTGCTAACTTGACTAGGAGGCAAAGGTGAAAGTGGACGTAAGTTGTCTACCTTAGAATTGTGTGTCTAGTGCTGACCTTTGATATAGAACGAGGTCCAGAGAATGGTCGCCCAGAAGGTGGCCGAAAATGCGGCGGCGAAGACGGCTCATAAGTAATTAAAGTTCAAGATTACTGTATGCAAGACCAACAACCTTTAGTTGTTGCATGACCCTGTTGGGCGCCGAAAAATACTTTTCCCTCGCATAGCTGAGTACAAAGGCTTCAAAGTCATATGTTGACTCGCTCTTTTTGACCTACATAAGAAAATGTTCATCTCTGATTGTTTCTTCTCAGTCTCCTCTGCCAAGTATTACAGACCACCACTTTTAGTCCGACCTTATTTTTTCATCACTCGACTCGGCTTTTTCATGATAATCCAAGCTCTCTAGCTCATGTGCAGCCTGAAATAATGGGTTCCTCTACCTTTCATCTATTTCCAAGACTCCCAGCCGAGCTACAGCTCCAAATTTGGGAGCAGGCATGTCTTCCTTCTCAACAACACCATCGTGGTCTGCACTACGTCAGGCTTAGTAAGGATGGTGACACACTCAACCCGTCCGGCTGGAATCAGGCGGCCCCATTGGTGAATCACGATTCCGCCAACCCAGGCAACAGATCCGCGTTTTTATGGCATGGGGGCCTATGGTCGGCTTGCAGAGCTTCAAGAGCAGTTGTCATGAAGCACTCCCGACTCAACGCGTGGAAAGAACTCTACGACAAAGGCGACCGCGAAGGCAAGGTCACCTCACAATTAAATCCTGACTGGGATGATGGGGAAGAGGATGTTCATCCGGGACTAATCGTCATGGGGGAGGGTCACGATACGTGGTATCTCATGGTGTACCCCGAACGAGACATGTTCTGCATCACATTCGACAACTGGGTATCAGTTCAACAAGCATCGAAGGAGCCCTACATGTTTCACAGTTTCCCTTTCCTCGGTATTGACTGTACATTCTTGCATGTAAAGAATCTCGCCTTCGAATTCGATCCTAGTTGGAACCATGACCTTCCAACATATATCAATAACTTGAAAATGGATGGGTCTCCTCGGGGCCTACTAGCAGGAATGATGGGTGAGATGGCAGGTCAGTTGTATCCCACTGACTTTAATCTCTGGCTTGTCGACAAGAGTGTCCATTGGCGGCGGAAAAAAACGGACGGAGACTATAGTACGGTATTTCACGATTGCGACGGCGAATTCGTTGAGATCGGCTGGGACGATACCTATCATGACTCCTCAGGAGCAGGGGCGGGCAAGGGTTCTGTCACGTACTTCATACGCAAGCTTGCCGATTTGTGCGATGACTATTACACCAGAATCAGCCGTGGAGACTTGACCCCTGGATATCATGAAGAGAGGGTAGAGCATTTCTCAGCAGAGAATCTTATTAGGCTTCTTGTTCGCCGAGACAACCAGCTAAGCGAGATTGACGACGAGGTGGCCGAAGATGAGTATATGGTGACGAAAGAGGATGATGAGCATGTCCGGTGGGAACGTTCCATACCATGGTACCATCGATAAAGGATCGGAGGAAAATTAGATGGTAATCATGTTGCACAAATCAACGTGGATTCAACAATGTCTTGTTCAGAGCGATAAAGGGGTATCTCAATCTACCTAACCTCTTGCCATGAGAAATCTAATCTTTATGCTCCGTCTCCGTCTCATTCTTACGCCAGACATCCCCAAGTCTTGACTTTTTCAACACTAACCCCGCAAGATCGCCTAAGCTACTACTTGTGAGCAGCTCCAGAATCTGCAGATGCGCCTGTAGTTCCTTGGTTATCCAGTTCCGAAGCTCGATGGCGTTGAGAGAATCCAATCCAAACGCCGTCACAGGAGCATTCCCTTGGTGGGATTGCAGGACTTCGGGTGGTAGCATGAGGATTGCACCGAGCTTGTCACGGAGACCCATTGTCACAATTTCCTGGGCTTCTTCCTTGGTGGCTGCTCGCTGGACCTCTTGTGCGATCGTAAGAGATGCTGAGGCTGGTAGGGCGCTGGCGTCCTGCGACTTGACGATTGCTGCGTGGCGGAGGTGGACGAATCTACCATCGGAAGCGTAGTATGGCAGAGATGTTCCGTCGCTAAAGTCGAGTCCCGTCACACACTGCTCGTTACCCATGACCCCAATCTTGCCGTTGATGGCCAGCTCCATTAGAGCAAGAACCTCGGACTCGTCCACCGTGGACCCGGAGAGGTTCTTCAGCACCTGCGCTTGCTTGGCCGAGTTCTCCGCCAAATAGCCAACTCCGGAAACGGCTCCCAGGTTTAGACATGTCGCTGGGAGGCCGTTGCGTAGGCGATGTTGAGTAAAGGCGTCGAGATACGTGTTGGCAGCCGAGTATGCAGCTTGACCTCTGTTGCCCACAATGCCAGCTACAGAGGAGAGCACGATAAAGAAGTCCAAAGGCGTGTTGAGTAGCGCCTTGTGGAAGTTCCATGCGCCGTACACCTTGGACCGGACCACGAGGTCGTAATCCTCGAATGTCATCTTCTCGAATAGAACATCCTACGTTATGTTAGCTGGGGTCAACATTGTGCACCATTAATCACTTACTCTAAGCACCATAGCAGCGTGCATGACACCACGAACAGGAGGCAATGTCCGTGCCGACTCTTCCACGAGAGCCCTGACGCTCTTCTCATCGGCAACGTCGCAAGCCCGTACGTAGATGTTGGCACCTTGGGCTCTGGCGTATTCTGACAGCTGGCTCAGCTCTTCAGTCACTCTTGCAGTGCGCGATAAGAGCACGATGTGTCGAGCACCCAGCTGAATCATCCGTCTGGCCATGGAGCGGCCGATACCACCAGTACCGCCAATGATGAAGTAGGTAGCCTCCGCTTGAAGCAGAGTCGAGCTTCGCTGGGGATGTGTGGCCTGACATTGTTAGTATTTGAGTCATTAACCAAGAAAGATACGCTTACCTTGACTCTCTCGCCGGCTCGGGGGCTGACAATGACCTTGCCAGAGGTCTTGCCGCTCTGAAGCTTCCGTAAAGCAGTCTCAACATCAGAAATGCCAACCGTGATGATAGGCCCAACGGGTTTCACCACGTCTTGGGCCAATAGGCTCATGACGGACGTCAGTACGCGCTTCATGATCCTAGGCCGCTCAGCAGCCACAAGCGTGAGGTCGACGGAGCTAAAAGTACAGTTGTACTCAAACTTGTTCATCTCCAACCTCGTGTTGGACGTGATATCTCTCTTGCCAATCTCAATGAAGCGTCCAAAGTGGGACAGACACTCCCAAGTCTGACGGAGCAGATCACCAGCTAATGAGTTGATGACAACGTCGACACCTTCACCCTTGGTGGCTTCGCGAATCGCGGGCCCAAAGTCGGTGTTGCGGCTGTAGAAGATGTGGTCTTCGGGAATACCGTATGTGTCGATCAACAGCTGCTTCTTCTCGGCGCTGCCAACAGTTGCGTAGATCTCTGCCCCGATCATCTGAGCGAGTTGGACCGCGGCTTGACCGACGCCGCCTGACGCGGCGTGGATGAGGATACGCTCACCGGGTTCAAGATGGGCGAGGTCGACAATGCCGTAGTAGGCGGTGCTGTAAACAACAGGGATCGAGGCCGCAGTCTCGAAACTCATGCTCTCGGGAATGACGGCAGCGCTGGTAGCAGGGCATCTAGCGAATGTGCTGTATGCACCCAGCGACATGGCGCATACACGGTCGCCGACCGACAGTGATGTCACCCTTGAGCCGATCTTACTGACAATGCCGCTGCACTCGACGCCGAGATATGGGCTGCTAACCTGTCCCATGGCAATGACCACGTCCTTGAAGTTCATGCCAGTGGCGACGACTTTGATCTCGATCTCGTCCTCTGCCAGGGGTAGCTCGGTGTCATCCTTGAAGTACAACGAGTCGAGTGCTCCATAAGTGCCGACAGCCACCTTAAGTCGACGTCCAGGCTGATCAAACTCTTGCAAGTATGGAGTTGAGTCCTGCGTCTCGCGGAAAATGGCGACATTCATGTCGTCAGACTCGACGACACGAGGAACCACGAGCTGGCCATCCTCTTCGGCGAACTCAAAGTCCACAGGCGTGTCATCTTGTGGCTTGACAAGTGAAGTTGTCAGAGCCTCTAGAATAAGTTCCGCCCGGGCATAGGCATTGAGCCGGGAGTTGGGGTCCAGGTCCAGAAGAGCTGCTGTCTTGCTTGCCTCGGAGCGCACTGATCGGAGCAGGCCTTGAGCCATGTTGTTCTCAGGCTTCTCGGCGTATCTGTATCCACCTGCAGTGACCCAGAGAATGGAAGAGGACGTGAGAAGAAGCTTCTGCAAGCGATCGAAGGTATCGGCCGACAGCCTATGGAGCAGAGGACCATCAAGCTCGGCTAGGCAGATGTATGAGACCGCTGAAGGTTCGACCGTGGAGAAGGGAACGATGCTGGGCTTGGACCCAGTATGAAGATCAGCCAAATTGACCAGTGCCTTAACAAGCGGGTCGTTTTCGTCTTTGTCGGAGATGATGACGATAGGGTCCCCAAGCGTGGTGTTTTCGAGTGCGAAACGCAGAGCGTGGGTTTCGGTCAGCTGTCCATCCTGGCTGGCACTGTCTTGACTGCTATCAGGTGTGCCAACGGACCTAGGGCTGTCGCTGAGATCTTCGCTCGAAGACGAGTCGACCGTGTTGTTGCTGCAGACACGTCGGGGAACCATCTCGAGGCTCTTCTCACTTCCGGGACTATCCAGGTCGAGAGGGTTTAGTTGTTCCCACTGGATCTTGTAGCACAACTGGCGAGGGGCCTGCTCTTGTCCCACGTCACCGTTGACAGGAGTCATACGGAAGTTGTCCATCTTCAGTAGAGGCTCGGTGCTGTATTCCGTGTGCCAAACATCGACATAGAAGTCGACAGGTCCAGGGCCGGCAGGGTTGGGTTTTCCGTGAGCAACAACTTGGACCTGCTGACCGGTCGTGCTTGGGATCTTGCTACTGATCTCAAGCTCCTTGATGGCGGTAGGCATGAAGAGAGACTTCATATCCCCTCGGCCAGCTCCCAAGATGGCAAATGTCAGCTGAACAAACAGATCTGTGAAGGCCGCAGGTAGGATCGAAGGAGTCTCGTGGTTGAAGGGCATACTCGAACCTGTGTCGGGCACAGTGACACCACTGGTAGAGTACTCTCCTGCCACCTTGAGACCACCCGACGGCTGAAGCTGGAACAAAGTCCCATACTCGGCACCAAACCCCTCGAGCTCGGAGTAAAAGTCTTGAGTGGACAGCTCACCGCCATGGATGTTATCCGCGGCAGCCTTCCGCGCAGAAGCAGCATGTGTACTGCCCTTGCTGACGACGTTGGAGGTGTCTTGCTTGCGAATAGCAACAAGACCTGTGCAATGCTCCAACCAACCTCTACTAGAGTTCCACGATGCAATGCGGAACTCATCCCAGTCAGAAGAGGAGGCTCGGGTTCCTTCAGCGTATGACCGCAGCGTAACAACAGTCTCGTACTCGGAGCTGTCATCAAGCACGAATGCCTTGGAGACACAGATTTCGCGAAGTCGATACCCAAGAATCTGCTCTGCTGTAATGCCGCGGAGACCTGCACGCTGGACAGCGGCCTCCACTCCCATGCACAGGTAAGCTGCCAACGGCATCGTCGTGAGCGACTGCATCTTGTGGTGCTTCAACCACGGCACGTCGTCAACAGTAATGACGTTACGCCACGTGGGATCCAACTCGCTATAGTTGTCTTCAAGCGTACCTAGAAGATCGTGGCGAGGGAACGGCTTGAGGCGATGTTGCTTGCTGGAGCGAGACTCGAACCAGTACTTCCGGTCTGCCCACGGATATGGCGCAAAGTCAGCGACCAAAGAAGGCTTCTGAGCGCCGTCATCACCCTCGTTGATAGCACTGAAGTTTACCGGGTAACCCTTAACAAACAGAGCACCAGCAAGCTTGGCCGCCGTGGTTGTGGCGTGTTGGTTGCGTACAAGTGACGACTGGTACTTGACACTGGAGGCTTGGCTGCTGATGCCCTTGAGAATCTGCTTAATGGGGCCCTCCAAAGCTGAGTGAGGTCCAATTTCGACAATCATGTCAGGCTGGCCGTCTTCGTAGAGCTCCTTCAATGCTGATGAGAAGAGGACGGGCTTGGTCAGGTTGTCGACCCAGTACGATGGGCCAAGGGCGACAGTTGACTCGAGCTTGTTGCCGTGTAGGGAGGAGTAGAAAGCAACACCTTCGCGAGCTTCACTCTTCTCATCTTTGATCGAATCCATGTAGTCGTCGGCGACGAGCTGCATGTGCGGTGAGTGATAAGCCACCTCAACTCGCAGCTTGCGGTTGAAGATGCTCCGACTCTCGAGCTCAACAGCAAGCTTGTCGATGGCGTCCTCATCTCCAGACACTGTGACGGAGGAGGGAGAGTTCTCACAAGCCACAACAATGGAGGTCAGGCCCATAGACTGGATCAGATCCTTCATCTCGGCCGGGCCAGCACCAACAGCGATCATTGAGCCCCGAAGATCAGGGAACTTGGCCTTCATCTTCTGAGCTGCTTGACCACGATGGTAGGCAGCAGCCATAGCAGCCTCGGGAGTGATTGCGCCAGTGGCATAAGCAGCTCCAATCTCACCACTGGAGTGGCCGACCACCATGGAAGGTTTGATGCCCCAGGACTCAAGCAAGGCCGTCAGACCCAACTGAATCGCAGTGCAGATAGGTTGACTAATGTGTGCCTTGCCAATCTGCGACTCTTCTTTACCCTTGTTCAGCTCCTCGATGAGAGAGAAGCTAGCACCCATTCGCTTGAGGCAGTCGTCGGCAGCCTTGACCGTGTCGGCAAAGACGCGATGGCTGCTGAGCAACTCACGGCCCATACCAGCCCACTGCGCTCCCTGACCGGTGTAAACAAACGCCAGCTTGGGAACCTTGGCCGCCCTGCTCGGCAAAGCGTCAATGCCGTTAAGCGCCAGGGCAAGCTCGTCAAGAGATGTTGCTGCAAGGGCAATCCGCCACTGCAGATGTGACCGGCGCTCGCCCAAGGTGTAGGCAATGTCTCTAATGAGACGCTTCTGGAAGACTTCGGGGTGCTGCTCAACATAGACGCCCAGCTGCGATGCCAGGCGCTTAACTGCCCCCTCATCGTGAGCCGACAAGACGAACAGCTTGGGACACTGGTTCTTTGACTCAAGCGGGAGATCCGAAAGAGAAACAGGCGGGCGCTCAAGAATGGCATGTGCGTTTGAGCCTCCAAAGCCAAAGTTGTTGATGCTGATGTACCGCTTGTTCTTTGGCCAAGGACGGATGTTGACAGGGACCTTCATGTTCCACTTGTCCAGGGGGATGTTGGGGTTTGCCTTTTCAAAGTTGAGATTAGGCAAGATGAAGCCCTTTTCGAGCATCAGGGTCGCCTTGATGATGGATGCGATGCCGCTGGCATTTTCGAGATGTCCGACATTTGTCTTGACGGACCCTACATAGAGGGGGAATCGCTTGGTGCGGCCGTTGCCGAAGACGCGTGATAGAGCGCCGGCTTCGATGGGATCACCGACTTTTGTTCCTGTGCCATGGGCTTCGATGAAGCCCACATCCTCCGGGCTGATGCCTGCCCGGGCGTAGACATCACGCATGAGACGCTCCTGAGCTTCGCCGCTTGGCGTTGAGATGCCTAAGGGGATGTTAGTGTGTTGCACGTCGAGCTTTTTGAGTGTTTACTTACCAACAGTCTTGCCATCTTGGTTCGTGCCAGTGTTGACAATAACTGAACGGATCTTGTCATTGTCCTTCAGGGCCTGGTCTAGAGGCTTCAGAAGTAGGGCACCAACGCCCTCGCCTCGGGCGAAGCCAGACTTGGCTCGCTCATCAAAGGCAAAGGTCTTTCCATGCTCATTGAAGATGCTTGATTGAGTAAGATTAGCTATGAAACATTGTGGATATATAAGAAAATAACAGTGTGACTCACCCTAGCATCGACATGGAGATGTAATCATCAGGCTGCAAGTGCAGGTTGGCGGCAGCCACGATGGCCTGCTCCGACTCGCCAGACCTGATACTCTGCACAGCCTGATGCAGAGCATACAAGCTTGAAGAGCATGCCGTATCTATCGATGAGCAGGGCCCACGAAAGTCAAAGTAGTAAGACAGACGGCCCGCTTGGATAGATTGATGATTGCCAGTGGCATCAAACATGGGCACCCTGTTCACATCTCGCAGAGTTCCCATACGGTAGTCTGAAGAGGCACCGCCGACAAACACACCAACGTTGCGGCCAGCGATTGTCTCTTTGGGGACACCGGCATTCTCAAGTGCCTCGTATGTACACTCGAGCAGTTGCCTCTGTTGCGGGTCTAGAGCAAGACATGTTAGCAAATATGCAAGACATCTCGGAGGTATTCTAGAATGTTTGTCTCACCCATAGCCAAGGCTTCCTGCTCTGTAATGTTAAAAAACGGGGCATCGAACCGTGACAGATCCTGATTCATAAAGTAACCCCCTTTGGCGTTGATGCACCCCTTCTTCTGAGGGTTGGGATGGTGAAAGGCTCCCATGGCGAACCTGTCTTCTGGTATCTCTCGCCAACCGCTTCGTGACCGAGACAGGAGTGTCCAGAAGTCCTCGGGGTTAGACACATCACCTGACAGGCGGCAGGACATTCCCACTATGGCGATGGGTGCCACCCAGGGTTCTTGCTTGGTTGCCATTGTGATGGGTGGATAGTGTTTGAAAGAGGATGAAAGTGGCTCGGGAACGCTCAAGATGATTGCACTGGATGATATCACAAGAAGTGGTGAGGCATAAGCAAAGTGAGGGAATCAGTGCAACTATATCATTTTTACCCTTGCCCTCCCATGGCCGAACTCATCGCATGAAATTCAATATACGCCGTTTCCAGCGTTCTGATCAACCACCATGATGGAAGCATCAAGCCAAAATTCCCCTGGATTGCACCGGCTCGCTGGGATCCGTTTCTTATCCACAAAGTCAAGGATGTACTGATACCTGTACTGCATGTAGACAAGGCCATCTTGTGCCAAGAGATAGGGGCAGCTGATCACTTCCCTTGGCCCAGATACAGACGGCAATCAGATACGGAACCGAATCCTATGTATCTGTTACACCGAGATCCCTTCGATGATAGCGTCGATAGCCAGGCCCTTTGCATCGGCAGTTGATCTCGCCGTTCATAGTTTAGTTGTTGATGATGCCATGAGATGGCATGCGATAGTTTATGAAATCGTTTCCTGACTGCTTTCGCCCACTTTCCGACGCCTTTCGGCTCCTCTTGGTTCCGAGTTATGTATGGTCCAAAGGGTCCAAGACTAGACAGGGGCAAGAGTTATTGGTGTTTGGAAAAGGCCGAGATCTACGACACGCCCCCACCTCGCATAGATTGCTACGTCGATGGTCGACGTCGATCATCACGGCATGTCTTGGATTCATGTGCGCATTCAGCTTAGACCGAGGCTTGATCGGATCATTGTTCATCAGTTTTGGTAATCGAATCAAGATCCTTTGGTCTTTACTCCATGATTCCGCGGGGGTTCTATCTCGGCTTTCTTCATTGACTGACAACCTGCAGCACCGAACCTACAGTACCGAGCTGAATGAGGGCCAAGGCTAGTGATGGAGCGTGGGGTTAGTTAAGAGCCTATCTTCCGGCTTGTTCCGTCACCACACGTTTGCATCTGCCTCCCACCCCAGAGACAGCTGTCAGATGTGACCAGGGGCATCCCGCCACACCGAGTCGGTGAACTTTTGTCTTGTCATGGTCGCATCGCTTGATGGTACACATACAGTTACATCTTCATCCCTCCTCGCTCCCTCGTGCGTGCGGTAAGACCTCCAGGCGAGTCAGATCGTATGTTTGCAAGTCACCTCTACTGCATCTAGACATGGATATGAATGCATTCAATTATTCTCTTACACCGAGATCATCCGCCTAACTCAATCTAGAAAATCACCCCGCCCTTCCCCAACGGTCTGACAACCCCTCAATTGTTCCCGACCTTCACTATCGTGTCAGTGATAGCCGTAGCCAGCTCTTGGATCGTTCTCGTATCCCTCGGCAGAGTGTGACCCTTGCCGTGATCAAAGAGGACCGCTGTATCCTCATCGCACATACCGTAGAGCGCCATGGCGCCTTGTATGTATGGATCGTTACATCCGACGACATGGCACGTGGGAACATCGATGATGTCCTCACACTCATCTGCCAGCAGGCACTCGACGCGGTTGTCGGCATTTAGGCGGATAGGAGGCCAACCCGCGAAAAAGATGGCAGCCTGTCCGATATGAGTCAGGGTCACGATAGGGCACTAGTTACTAACCTTGATGCGACGGGGGATTCCCTCTTCTTCGAATCGTCGCCGTTCTTCGAGCACCAAGCTCGCAGCGATGGTGGCCCCCTCAGAGTAACCTAGGATACCCTACATAGCAGTCTGTCAGCCATTGATCTTGAAGAGGGCGCCTTTGATATCACTGCACAAGTCAAACATACATCAATCTCGGGGTCTTGGTCAATAATCTCATGCAGCCTGTCCAAGGCGTCGTGCACAGCATCGGCCGTGAACAGCTCTTGCTCCCCCAACAGCTTTCTGATCGTGTCCTCGGGAGTCAGGCCCTTGGGAAAATCACGAATCTTGACCATCATGTCGTCCAAGCCTCCGACGCCGTCATAGTCCATGAAGCGAAAGAGGGGAGGAGCGCCAAAGTAGTCGTCAAAGCCAGGCGGTGGGACAGCCTTGTGCCCGCCGTTAATCCATTTGAACGTGCCAGAGCTAGAGCTCTGTACTACGTCGGTGAATGGGCCGAGCTGGATCTTGAAGTTCTACAAACATTCATTAGTGATGAAATGATGTGTAAGCGGCGATGGGTGAGGATGGACTTACAGCGGCACTCCCATAGGAGCCATGAAGGCAGAGAAACTTCATTGTGAGAAATGGTGAATAAGTCGATGCTTCTCCAGAAAGACCCCTTGCTCTTCTCCCCTCTTAACACTTCCGACCTGCCTGCTAACTAGTTAATTGAGTTCACCCCGTCCTCCGGTGAAAGCGGTGGTCCCAAACAGGGTGATTGCAGTGACAATCGGAATCTACCATTCAGTAGTTCGACCCACATGGTCTGGTCTCAATGGGCGATAACATGTGTTGGATTGATGTCGTAGTCGAGAATCCGTTGCGACATAATCAAGCGTGCCAGATGCAAGACCGAATGCGACTCTCGTCTTCTCTTTGTCTTATCTATTGCCGTGCATCCACATTCAGGGAAACCTCATCGTCTTGTTTGACCTCCGCAATCGTAACAAGACGAAGATGACAGCTCAAACCACCCCTGCATTTACCATGCGCAAGGTCCTGATGCTCACAAACCTTGAGCACGGCCAATCTAATGTCTTTCTCGCAACCGCGGAGGCCATCCTTAAGGCCGATCCCGGCGTTGAGGTCCATTTCGCCACATTCGGTGGTCTTGAAGGGTCCGTCGGAGTGGTCTCGGAGCATGCCCGAAGATCTGCACCAAATGCGAGACCTATTGTCTACCACGAGATTCAAGGCATTTCGGGCCGTCAAGGGCTTCAAAACTACATCGAACGGCACAACATTCCAGCTCGACCGGGATACTTTCCCGATTCTGTCTCCACCCCCCTCAGCTTCTCGACTACCAAGCAGGCCATCAAGGACTTTCTTCCAGCGTTCATACCCTACACTAGTGAGGAGCTGGGGGAGATTGTCACTTCGATTATCGACATTATTCAAGAAGTAAATGCGGATCTTGTGGTGTTGGATCCGCTCATGACGGCTGGGTTGACAGCTGTGTGGCATTTGCAAGTCAAATACATGGTTCTGAGCCCCAACACCATCAAGGATTTTGCCGCGTCTGAGCAGCCACGTGGTGTAAGGTTCTGGAAGTATCCTGCGTGAGTGTTTCTGCTTCTTCTCTACCAATCAACGGCTGATGAACTGACAGTCTCTTCACTGGATACTCTTACCCCGTGCCGTGGCACCTCATCCCTCTCAACATCTACTTCCTGTTCTACATGGCCTATCTCTGGATCACATCTCGCTAACGAAAAGAGATAGCCGCTCACTTGAAAGACAACATCGGCATCGATCTCAAGACAGCGATTGATCTCCAGCGTAACAGACCTAAAGGCCTCAAGATAGCCGTCGGTTTCCTGCCGGAGCTCGACTTTGAGGGGATACTGCCCAACAATATCTTACCATGTGGTCCCATTCTTCGAAGCGCATCGCCGATTGAGGAATCAGACCCTGAACTTAGCAAATGGTTGGCCAAGGGGCCCACAGTTTACATCAACCTTGGCTCTATGTGTCAGATTGATGAGCAGCAGATGATTGAGATGGCATCTGCTATCAAGGCGGTCATTGATAGGTTTCAGAGATCATCGAAACGCCCCCTTCAAGTGTTGTGGAAGTTAAAGACACACAAGGGTATTAATGCTCGGGAGAACCCGAAGATGACAGACATCCTTGGAGACGAAATTGACGTGGATCAGGTCAGGATTGTTGACTGGGTCGTCGCCGAGCCCATTGCCATTCTACAGACCGGTCATGTCGTATGCGCGGTGCACCATGGGGGCGCCAACTCGTTTAACGAAGCGGCCGTGTATGTTTATCCTTCTCGTTTTCAAATTTCATGGACTAACTGCCATAGCACTGCAACCCCCCAAATAGTCCTTCCCCAATGGACAGACTGCTACGACTTTGCCCAGCGCGTTAAGATGCTCGGCATTGGCCGAGTGGGAAGCAAGAGAGCAAAGCCCCGGTGGACAGCTGAGGAACTCGGCCAGTCACTAACGGATGTCATAATGGGGAAAGGTTCTGAGGCTATGAAGAAGAAGGCGGAGGATTTAGCGAGGGTCTGCAAGGACGCAGGGGAAGGCAGAGATGTTGCAGCCAAGTTCATCTTGGAGGAGATGTCAGCCGAACTGGCATTGTCTAGTTAATAGCGAAGAGCCATGTAGTAGGATGAAAGTGAGTATAAATTGCGTTCTCAGTTGACTCCTTTGAAGGAAGGGCAAGAATTGAGAACATTCAGACCCGGAATTATTCTGGCTATTCGACTTAACGTCGAGCATTCATAAGCTGGAGGTGGGCTGTTAACTTTAACCTTGGTTATATGCACATTTGTTGGATGTCAAATATTATACAAATGGAAGAAAATCATCAATTACAATATATCAGAAATTGAGACCCAGGTCTATTTAGGGTAGAAGGTTTGGTTGAAAGACACAAACTCGAAAGTGGAAGATCCAGGGTAGATAGCATCAACAGCTGGTTTGAGATGAATAACTTGTTATCAGTGATGACGTATCAATAGATCAAAGCCAAGATCAAAGATAGGAACACCCGGGTGCAGGTGGGTTCAACGGTTCGCATCATCACACCACTCAATTGGGGGCTCATGATCTGAGGGTCCCGCCAAGTTGAAGCCGAACACCGAGATCCACAGTCGGGCCACTTTTCCTCCGATATGGTTTTGAGCCATAATCATAGTGGTATGAGGCTCTGCTGTCATTTGAGTCAACCTGGACGACACGTGGGCGTGGATGGGTCAGATGTAGGCCCGGTGATGCTCAGCTTGGTAGGGTGGCCGATGACGACGGTCTGATCCGAGGTCTTGGGGGTTTGTATCACAGTCGGAAAAAGCAATCATAATTTTAAGTCCCTGTTGGCCCAAGAGGAGCCCAGTGAGGGAAATATCTGGTCTCTGCAAGTGCTGCGGCAGACAAGCCGCAATGCGAGCAAATACCGCGTCTAGGGATAGTCAGCTGCAGTCGATGAAACAATTCACTCAGTAGATCAGCAACAATTAGGCGCCAATGCATTCAATTATTCCGGTGAGTATTGGCGGCAGCAGCAGCGAGTTGCGTCTATCAATCGAGATGTTCCAAGTTTTCTAGAAAATTTGGGTATATATTCGCTAGTTCCTCACAACCAGCTATTATCCTGTCAGCCTCAATCCTCTCTGCTATTCACGGACATTCACTCCCAGTCGGCACCGACGTTGCTTCCTCTCGATCGGGTCCGACTCTTGGTACCTAGATCCGCCGCCCAATACCAACCGTAGCATCCAATTCCCCCGCATTCCTACAAAGCTAGACAAGGATCATGCGTGTTTGAATCTCAAACATGTCGAATAAGAGTCCAAGATGAACCGATCTTCACTGCACCCCGCACTTCATCTTCGGTCGAGCGGCCAGGTTAAACAGAACGTGAGACGGTAGATGAGAACAGGCAAAAGAACAGGCAAAAAAGACCATATTGTTAGGCGACATTGCAGCGGGGGTTCGACGCCGTGCCACCGGTGGGTCTGATGCATTCAGTGGGATGATTATGAGGTCGGCCCGTATATAAAGTCACCCGGCGGAGCCGATTTATGACGAGTCAACCTTGCTTTTTCGAACTAGGCTCGAATAATCCATCATGTCGAGACTGGCTGCACCGACATTTAACAGGCTCCTCGCCAGGAACATCCGTGGGCCCATGTCCAGGAACCTGCAAACATCATTCTACTACAGCACAATGCGCGCGGCTAGATATTACGGCAAGGAAGACATCCGGGTTGAGAACATCCCCGAGCCGACAGTTGGGGCGGGTCAGATCAAGGTGAGCATGTAGATCAGATCTAGGGTCTTTTATTTCTAACATGGATGGATAGATCGCCCCGGCTTTCGTTGGTATTTGCGGAACAGACCTCCACGAGTACCTCGGAGGACCCAACTTCTGCCCCACAACCGCTCATCCCGTCACCAAGGAGACCATCCCCGTCACGCTGGGTCATGAGTTCTCGGGCATCATCTCAGAAGTCGGCCCGGGTGTCGAGGGTTTTGAGGTCGGCCAGGCGTGTGCTGTGCAGCCCACCATCTTTTGCGGACACTGCGCAGCGTGTGACTCGCACGCCGAGAATGTGTGTCACGATGGCGGTTTCGTCGGACTGAGCGGGGGTGGTGGTGGATTGAGTGAAGCTGTCTGTGTGAACGCTACACACGTTTTCCCTCTGCCCAAGAACCTGTCGCTTGAGATTGGAGCTCTCGTCGAACCTCTTTCTGTGTCGTGGCATGCCATGAGTGCAGCGCCAGAAATCAACCCAGAGTCCAAGGTGGTTATCATCGGAGGTGGTCCTATTGGCTTGGCCATGATCCTGTGTCTCAAAGCCAAGGGCGTCAAAGACATTATTGTTTCTGAGGTTGCCGTATCTCGTCAGAACTTCGCCAAGGAGTTTGGAGCCTCGCTGGTGGTCAACCCCATCAAGGAGAACCTCAACGAGACTGTCTTGAGCTTGAGCGAGGGCAGGGGCGCTGATGCGGTCTTTGACTGCGCCGGAGTCCCAGCAAGGTAGGTTCTCGAACATTACGACAAGGCCAACTAATATTAACTTTTGCATAGTGTCAAGAGTGCCTGCGAGGTCGTCAAGACCAAGGGCACCGTGGTCAACGTGGCCATCTGGGAAAAGGAAATCCCATTCAACCCCAACTGGATTACATGGAAGGAGAGCGCTTACAAGTCTGTTCTCGGCTACCAGCGAGAAGACTTCCTAGCCGTCATTGAGAATCTTGGCACAGGTGAGCCCATTTACCTCATTTCTTGTTCAAACCAGCTGCTGACATTACCAGGCGCCATTGAGCCCAGCCAAATGATCACACGAAAGGTCAAGCTCGAGAACATTGTGGAGGACGGTATCAAGGCGCTGATTAACGACAAGGATAACCAGGTCAAGGTTTTGGTTGATATTCATGATAAATGAGTGATGAGCAGTCAAGAGTAGCGTGGAGTGAGGGTGTGAAGTCCGATTTTGGCATAGGCGTTGTTTGCGAGCGGGCAGATGTGGTTTTTGATTAGGTACTTGAATGACTATCAAAGATTTGAACCTCGATAGGCTATCCCTGAACTCTTAGTGAAATATCTCCCATTCAAACGCTGTCTTTATTAGTTCTCCTTTGTCCAAGGAGGAACAAAGTAGTAGACTAAGCCATGGATGATGCAAGCAATACCATCTCCCACCCTGCATATTTCAGTTAGTTTCAACTGCATCTAACCATGTCCAAAAGGCATTTAAGGACCTACCAGTGTATCCAATGCCACGTTGGGAATCGAGTTCCAACAAAAGCACCCATGCATCGAGCTGGGTTCAAGCCAGCACCTCCATATCCGTATCGTGTGAACCCAGTCGAGAACGTCAAGGTTCCAGAAGCTAGTCCAACGAGGAACGGAGCTAGAGTTGGGCCTACAATTTGAGCTTGCCGTGGGTCCAAACCAAGGCCGAAAGCGAGGAACAGGAGAATCGTTGCTGCCACAAGCTCGACGATAAAGATTTCTCTGACGGGAACGATATCGGGGTCGAGCCAGCATCCACCGACTTTAAACTCTCTGGTGCCGTAACTTGCCCTAACCAACAACCCAGCCAATATACCACCGCTGATTTGAGCGCTGACATACAAGATCAAGCGTGGAAGGGAGCATAGGCGGGCGCAGAATGTTGCAAAGGTGATGAGCGGGTTGAAGTGAGCTCCCTGTTTAGGTCAGTATCTGACAATGTCAAAGATTCTAGTATTCAACTCACCGAAACAGGTCCGAAACATGAGATAAACAGCGAAATAAAGAAGATGTTGGTGATTCCGCCTATCAGGGGCCCGATGAATGCGGCGTTGTCAAAGTTTCCCAGCTGAGCGGTTGGTCTCGTGGGAAGCTGTGGTGGTGAGATGCTGATCCAGATACTGATGTATGCCTGCATTAGGGTGCCTGTAAATGGTCAAAATGAATAGTCTCGGCAATAAGAAGGACGCTCACCAAGTCCCTCGATGAGAGCAGCTTTCCACAAATATCGGCTAAAGATTGGTCGGCAATCCAACAACTCCCGAAAGGGCATATGCGGCGTCGCATCTGGCTCCCTTTCCAGTAGCTTCTCATCCGCCGAGGTCCTTGGATCAATTGTAAATGCCTGATTTGCTCCAAGTCGGCCAGCAAACGGATGGCTGGAGCTGCGATATCGTGGGGCCGTCGGTTCCGGGGAGCCTAGCTCAACCGGCGGCCGAGACTCGACGTCGCCATTGTAGCTTGTCGTCCTTGAGACGGGACCTGCCATTCTCATGATGAATTGGGTTCACTTCATAGCTTGGCAAAAGAAAGCTTCGGCAATTCCCCTGATTGATCCCTTTATATACTGTATGGCCCCCTCGCGGCGGCCGCCCTCGTGGATCACACAGTATCATGATGATGACACGACACCTTGCCGTATTTCCGATCATCAAGCGGGAATGGCGTTGTTCAGTAGGAGGATTATGTAAGCTACGATGGGGCCCTCTTACTTTCTCTGGCCAACAATGCGACGCTTGAGACCTTACCAATGCCTCTAGCGTGTCTTACACACAATGACAGAAGCTGACTTAATAGAAAGTTAATCCACAGCAGTTTAACCATAGAATAATGTATAAATAAGCCAACGGCACGTCTTTTTTAAGCGAGAGTTTAAAATCTCAATTGTAGGTTGTCGTGAGCGGCGACACTGAGAGCCAGTAAAATATCAGCACCTCAGCATGGGGCAATAATCTGAAGCTAGTCATACTGGGCGAGGTCTAAGCGAGAGCGAGAGGCTCACTACTTTAGGGTAATGGATTTGGACGATGTGGACGAAATGCATGTTTCGTCACGGAGAATTAACTCGTCCCATACCATATTCAGCTCCTCGTGCCTATAAGGATAGATTGGCAACTTAGCATTAACAGCTGTTTTGATGTTGTCGCTGTTGCCGTCAATAATCTATCCGTGGAAAGCCAACAGGCGCAATGGTGAAGCATATACTTGGAAACTTATGATAGCATTGAATCCCCCCGTTGGAGCACTTTCGAAGTTGATAGTAGGGAGGCCAAGATACCATACGGGGCGATCACGCTGAATGGCCTGGCCGGATAGATAGCAATGCCACCCTAGTAAGTGTCCCGTAGGCGCCTCAGGTTCAGAATATGTTTCTATTGAAGTGGCGGTTGCCGGGTTTGAAATAATAAATACCCTCTTACTTTGATCAATTGTATTTCTGGCTAATACCACCGCATAATCCAAGACTCTGATTAAAGCAACGTCGTTTCTATCGCCGCCAACTGGCGTCTCGGCTGCTATGGAGCCAGGACCAGCTCTTTGCTACCCGAGCAACAATATTATACTCTTGCAGTTCTAGAGGACACTAAGACGTATCTTGCCAATATCTTCTCTTACGCCACACATCCTGATGTAAAATAAAACCTAACAACTGACACAAAAGTTAATTTGAAGGTCAATACACGGCCGACTCGCTTGGTTTGAGGACAGCTCTCCTAGCGTCTACATCTTGACACCCTTCGCACCACATTTCTTATCTGTGGCCTCAAGCCAAAGAGATCAACTAATGAGAGTCCACCAATCATGAACCATATCCCAACTCTATCCAAGAAGCAAGTCCCCCACGCTTTGACCACGGGAGATTGGGCTGTGTCGATAGGTCTCATTAGTCGGCGGAGGGCCGTTGAAAAAGTGGGGCACTTCCGGGCACGTAGTATAGAAATAGAAGGTCACATTCAACTCAGGGGTAAGTCGCGGAATGGCATGCAAGGGACATGAGTTTCGATCTTAAATACGAGGCCCGTCCCTGTCTTTATCACACCAGTAGGCTTTTCTAGGAGGCCATTTTACAAAAAAAGCTTCTCGCATCATTGACATGGGGGTCTCCATTGTGGTAGTCGATGCATGACTATTGCAACTGGAGGGATATCATCGCGTGATCAGGCCCTTCCGGTGGGAGCCAAGCATCGTATTAGCTTGCCAAGACGGACACCAATGCACGTAGGGTAAGGAGAAGATGTTCAAGTCCTTATCGAGTAACATTCTCCGGGGTAGTATTAGGAACTTCTGTCGGCATATCATGCATCACAACCCTGTGATCTCGCTTTCTCAAAGACATATAAATACATACACTCCCTGCATTGAGTGTTGTGCTTTGATCTCATTAGCGTCTAGGCGATCCAACCGCTGTCATTCATTATGCGCCTATTTCACACTCTTTTAACCCTTTCGTGCGTTGCCAGCGCCCTGGCTCGCCACAACACTCTTTTACGCCGTGATGGTGAAGATACCGGTCCAGCTGTGAACGAAACTGATGTAGATCCTAAGCGATTCATCATCGAATTTGAAGATGTATGGCCTCCTGTTACCAAGCTGTTGAGGATAGTGTATTAATGGACACCAGGGAGCCAACTCCAAAGCCACTGCCGAAAAACTAGCGGCCCGTCCTGGCGTCAAGCTTGTCAGGGTCTTTAACAGCGATGTGTTTAAGGGTGCTTGCTTGGAGACCCCCGAAGACAACCTTGATACTCTCCAGGAGGAAAAGTCTGTCATCAAAGCCTGGCAGGTCAAGAAGGTCACGTTGGCTCCCATCAAGCCTCTCCAAACTTTTGGCAAAGATGCTGCTGGTATCAACACGTCGATTCATCACATGACTGGGGTGGACAAGCTCCATGCTGACGGTGTCCTGGGCAAGGGTGTTGTTGTTGCTGTTGTTGATACGGGCGTTGCCTATAATCATCCCGCAGTACGTGAAAGTTGATATCAAGTCTGGGGGCATAATTCGACTGACGCTAGACAGCTTGGAGGAGGATTTGGCCCTGGCTTCAAAATTGAAGGTGGATATGATTTCGTCGGTGATGGAGGTAAGAGCTTGCGTTTCAATGAGAGCGATGTTGAGCTAAAGAAATCACGCAGAATGGCCCGAAGATGAGGAGAAGCAACCAGACAAAGATCCCATGGACAACCTGGGCCATGGGACTCATGTTTCTGGCATCATTGCTGGAAAGAGCGATCTGTAAGTGAAAGACAAGTCACATAACGTTATCCTTCAGAAGGCTAAGACCGCCCAGCATTACCGGAGTCGCTCCCGATGCTACGCTCCGAGTATACAAGGTTTTCGGGAAATTGGACGCAACAACCGAGGATGTGTTGATTGATGCTTTCCTTAGAGCTTATGACGACGGGGTAAGTAACTAACTCGGCATTGGTATTCATAACAGCGTAATTAATCAAGACTTCTAGGCAGATGTTATTACTGCCTCCATCGGCAGCCTCGGTGGCTGGTCCGAAAACGCATGGGCTGTAGTAGCCTCGAGAATTGTCGATCAGGGTGTCGTGGTCACCATCTCGGCAGGAAACGATGGCCAAGCCGGTCCTTTTGCCGCCAGTACCGGTTCTTCCGGCGCCCATGTCCTTGCCATTTCTTCCATCGACGCAGATGTAATCGCCACGTCTTCCTTCAACGCTACCTTCATCAATGACGGAGACGAGGAGACGTTCAACGTGCCGTACATGCCGGTGGCCGATTGGTACCCCTCTGATGTCGACGGCTGGCCAGTTGTCCCAGTCGGCCTTGATACGACCGTCGCAGATGAGGCCTGTAGCCCACTGTCGGAAGATACTCGCAATTTCACCGGCTCAGTTGTCCTCGTACGTCGAGGAGGATGCAACTTCTCGCAAAAGCAAGAAAACCTCGCTGCCCTTGGTGCAACGCACATTCTCGTCTACACCAACGAGATGCCCATCGTTACCCCTTCAGGTGTCTCCCAGGACGGAAGCATCGCCATGATTACCCGAGAGGCCGGCGCCGCAATTATCAAGACCGTCAAAGCTGGCGGTAACGTCACTGCTGACTTTACCGCCCCTCCCATGAAGACTATCACAGGAGTCGCCAATGAGGAGACGGGTGGAGCGCCGAGCTACTTTACAAGCCTTGGGGCGACCAATGACCTGTTTATCAAGCCTGATGTAGCCGCCCCAGGTGGCCAGATTCTGTCGGCCTATCTGAACGATGGATATGCTGTTCAGAGTGGCACATCCATGGCTTGTCCATACGTTGCAGGTGTCGCAGCGTTGTATATCAGCAAGCACGGTGGCCGCTCTGTTCACGGACCTGACTTCGCCAAGAACCTAGCCATGAAGATCATCTCGTCCGGCGAGGCTGTTAAATGGCACGACGGAACCCCAGATAGCCCGGACTATGGATTCATGGCCTCGGTGGCTCAGGTTGGCACCGGAATTGTCAATGCTTCCAAGGTTCTGGACTATAGCACCAGTCTCTCCTTTGTCAAGTTTGCCCTCAACGATACACGCCACTTCAACGAGCATCACACGATCGAAATCACCAATGCCGGAGATAAGCCCGCGACATATGACTTCTCTGTTGAAAATTACGGCGGCTTTCTTTCAATGCTTACTGACCCTGAGACTTGGGGAACACCACGAATGGCTTGGGGAGAAGAAGCACTGGCTGCACCACAGAAGATAAATCCACAAATCTCTCTGCCAGATGCAAAGATAACTGTCCAGCCTGGAGAGACCAAGTCGGCTAAAATCTCTTTCAAGGCTCCTGCTGGGCTGGATGGTTCCAGGTTGCCCCTGTACAGCGGCAAGGTTGTCATCACCGGCAGCAACGGCGAGTCTCTTGGAGTGCCTTTTATGGGTCTGGCATCCGACCTTGAGAAAGACATTGGAGACATCTTTGAGTATCCTATCGATTTCCCAACCATGACCTCAACCCGTCAGGAAATTCCCATCAGCGAGAAGAGCAACTTCACCTTTGATCTGGACCCCGAGGTTCAGGATTTCCCTGCAGTGTACTCACGTATCGGCTTTGGCACGAAAGAACTTCGATGGGACATCTTTGACGATAGCTGGACCGAGGACAACTGGGAGTACCCGCCAGTGGTCGGCAAGGCGGGCTATGTCGGGTCCGCAACAAGTTGGGCCAAGTTGTCTAACAAGCAGTTCTTCAACGCTAGCTCAGACGATGCCAATGATCTGATCGCGTTGCCACTAAGGGATCTATCTCGTGACATTGTTGGAAGGTTTGGAACTGAGCTTTGGTGGCTGGGTCGGTTGGCCAACGGAACTCAGATCGCAGAGGGACGATACAAGATGCGGTTCGCTGTTCTGAAGCCGTTTGCTGATCCGCAAGCGTCGAAGGGTTGGGATGTGTTCAAGACTCCTGCGTTTGACGTTTTGCCTTTGGAGGATTAATTAGCAGATGTTCTAATAACTGGATCAACGTTGCGCCTCATCTGGACTTGACATATCGTGCCTGAAGAAGCCCACCACAATTATAGTCCCATTAGGTAGCCTAAAACGCGACGACACATTTTGCCACGACATTCGGGAGAGCTGAGCAAGGTCGAAATGGAGAGATCCGGTGGACCCGGAAATGGCGGCCGGGGCGGTTGGAGTCCGATAGGTGAGTTGAAGTTGAAGTTTTGAGCCACAAGGCCATGAACACGGTAATCTATGATACCCAAGGCTACGTGTTAATGTATCGTCTCATGACACCTGGCCAAGCGTCCATCCTTACAACTGTGGCACTTGGATCAAGGCTTGAAGAATTTCTTGGCGAGATAGTTAAGCGAGGCACGTCGAGGGCCAAGACCACTGCACGGGTAGATAAGCCATTGTAGGTGAACATTCACATGACCCCTAGCTTCCAACTGCGCCTAGGTCCTAGGTACCGTCAATAGTTCGATATTGTCTTACGATTGCCAACACTTCCACTCTCTTGGCAAGCTCACATGTGTCTTCAAATCTTGGCCGATAAATGGAGTGTCAGGTTGACTACCCCGGACCCAGCGGGAAATCAGAACATCGTGTCCCCCGCATTTTGATATGCACCCTGCAGGGTATCCATCCAAGAGAGATTGCGTCATAGCCGAATCCCATTCCTGCTGGCGAATGGCGATGCGTTATGGGAGAGGTGGGAAGCACAGCGGGATTCGGGGGAGATCCGGTGGCGGATAGCAGGAGTACGAACCGTGATAAGAAGCAGTGACTGGAAACCATTACTCAATCCTGCATCTTATGTACAGATAATTGGCGGTCAAGAGTAGGGACTGGGCATACTAGGTATGACGAGACTGAAGAAAGCAGCGAGTCGCTATGGTAATGAGACTGTGATGATAGGCTGCGACGCATAGCACAAGAATCGCACTGAGGAATCTGGGATCTGGCAGTCGGGGGACAGTCTGAGACACGCCTTGAAACAAATGACGAGTAGACAGGGCAAGGAAGCTATCACGTCTCACGGCCTCGGAGGCCAAAAGGTGCGTGGGATGCCTCCTCATTTACCTACCCTACCTGCCGGCAAGTTCCCCGTTAGTTTTGACAGCCAGATTAAACGCGACACTATCGATGCAACCACAGCCCCTACCACGTGGATTGAAGCCTAACAATCTCCCATTAGCTCGATTCTTCAAATCCCCCGACTCCTATTTCATTCCGCACGCTCGATCGATGGCTTGTTGGTGCGGAAGCCGTGGCTTTTTCTATGCATGGACAGATAAGCTTACTGCTACGTGAGGTAACTTTAAAGGCCCCCTTGTTTTATCTTATCACCCGGGAGCCAATAGTCGCCGCCCGAGATAACGGTGAGGTGGTGTTGCAGACAAGGGGACAGGCCAATACGCGTCCCCCTCCCTTGGCCCGTTATCTACGCCATCTCCAATCCTCCAACCACATGACCCGGCTCGTAGATAACAGATCTACGCCACCGCCCAGACAACAAAGTTATCTTAGCTCTGCAGCCGCTTATCTCGGATGAATTAACCAGATGCGGACAAAATACGAGGTGAGGATGAAACACCAAGGTGAAGATCAATCTGCGCTGATAGAGGCATCATCTGTTAAATAGGAGCCGAGGCTCACCGAACATGAGCAATACACAGCCAGCTTGACAAGATCATCCCTAGGTTAACACTAGACAATGGCGAGTTCGACGATTACTCCCGTCACCGAGTGGCCCGACTACAATGTCGATCCCACCGGTGGTAACCCCGTAACTCAAGATCTCAATGCCCCATACGACAAGGTACGGCAGCAATCGGTGACCTAAGCCACGAGAGAAAGTGAAAACTAACATTGGTAACCCTACGCAGGGAGACTTGTGCTGGCTGCTCGTCTGCACAATTCTCTGCTGGCAGATCACACCCGCCATCGGCTTCCTCTATGCGGGAATGCACCGCCGAAAGGCGGCCTTAACCATGGTCCTCCAGTCTCTGTTTTGCTCGTGCGCGTGCGGTATTCAGTATTGGATCTACGGGTACTCCCTGTACCAGTCGAGGACCACGAATCCTATCTGGGGAGACATGTCGCTTGCTGCGTTTCACAATGTTCTCGCGCAGCCGTCCATGGCGAACTCTGATGTCCCCGAGATTCTATGTACGTCATCATCATGTGGGCTTGGGATATGAACGAATTGTTGACCTGTTTAGATGCTGCCTTTGGCTTCACTTTCGTTTCGGCCACCGCCATGATTTTGGCCGGAGCCATGCTCGAGCGTGGCCGTCTCCTCCCTAGCATGGTGTTCCTGCTCTGCTGGACCACATTCGTCTACTACATGTAAGCTCTCCATCGCACAACGTCACATCTACCCACTAACCTCGACATTCTCAGGCTTGCATACTGGGAGTGGAACCCCAGCGGCTGGCTCTACAAGCTGGGCCTCTACGATTTCGCCGGCTCCGGCCCCGTCCATATCGCCAGCGGTTTCGGCGCCCTGGCCTGGTCCATGATGCTCGGCCCCCGAATCTCCGAGTCCACCACGACGGACCGCAAGAAGGCGGTTCACTACAAGCCGCACAACCCTCTTCTCATGTGCATCGGCACCGTGTTTATCTGGTTCGGATGGTTCGCTTTCAACGGTGGTAGCACTGCCAACTTGAGTATTCGATCCATCTACGTCGTGGTCAACACAAACTTCGCTGCTTGTGGTGGTGGTGTTGGCTGGGTTCTTCTTGACTACTTGTTCACAAGAAAGTTCAGCCTGGTTGGTTTCTGCTCCGGTATAATCGCCGGCCTTGTTGGCATTACTCCTGCTGCAGGTTTCAGTACGTCTTCTTAATTGCTGGTGCCTTCACTTCGCAATGCTAACTTTCTCACTTAGCTCCCGTGTACGTCGCTACCCTTATCGGCCTCATCACTGCGACTTGCTGCTACTTCACTGTCAAGTACAAGTACCTCATCTCGATCGACGACGGCCTCGATATCTTTGCCATCCATGGCGTCGGGGGTGTTGTCGGTGACATCCTCACCGGTCTCTTCGCCGCCCAGTTCGTCCCAGCTCTCGATGGTGTTTCCGGCGACGCATATGCCGGTGGATGGTGGGAGCGCGAATTCCGACAGCTTGGACTTCAGCTAGCTGGCGCCGTGACCTGCGCTGCCTGGTCTTTCTGCATTTCGTGTCTGCTGCTCTTCGTCATCAACAAGATCCCCGGTCTTCATATTCGTGCCAGTGAGGAGCATGAGATCCGTGGACTAGACTTCAAGTACCTTAGCGATGTGGAATGGGAGGATCACTACATGAACGGTGGACTTACTCCCACCGAGGGCGTCTCAGGAGGGTCTACTTCGTCTCAGAGGGTTGTTGAGGAGACGGATGTGGAGAAGAAGGTTGATTGAGGATCACCTAGGGTTTGTAGAGATGAGAACAGCTGAGAGAGATGCGATGCTAGTATTTTCTATTACAATTTACGCTATTTAATCTTGTGTTGTATCTAAGATGACATTCTTAATCTGGGGCAACATCACCAAAAAGAAAGGATAACGCCGGGGCCATTAACCAACTGGCCTCAGTGGTCCCTTAGTTTGCCAAACACGGGCAATGCTGATAGGGGGGCGCGTAGAACGGCGGTGAGCCACTGTTGGCCTAGACGTTGTTTAGTGACGCATAATTCAAGAACGTTGAAGAAGTCGTTCTTCAAGGCGCTGTCAGCTACCTCGGCGTCCCACGTGGGTCTCAGCTCGCGCATGCGCTCTGTGTATATCTTTCTTAGTTTTGTCTGCTCACATTCCCAGAGGTCGTAGTAATACATCTGGCATTGCAGCTCCTGACGATCCGGTTGTTGATAATGGATACAGCGAAAAAGCTCGGTCTGCCGCTCTGCACCCTTTAGGAACTCGGGCATTTCTGTGCTGAGCCAGACAGGTACTGCCGCGGCAAATTCCCAGTCGAGTACTGCAGTAATCGCGCCCTCCTCGTCGACCATGATATTCCCCAAACTAAGATGATGATGGTGGAAAGCAGTCGGCTCGGATTGGTGGGTGGCAGGGAAAAGAGTTGGTACTATGTCAAGGAGCGACTCGGCCGTCTCGAGCTTCTCCTCGATTACATCCACAAACGAAGTTTGGGTGCAGAGAAACTCACAGCTCATTTCCATCATCATGATGCGGATACATGAATCCAGCCATTCGCGGCTAGAGTGAAAGGAGTGAGAGGGCTCGCGGGGAACCTCGTACTTTAAATGGTCGCCCATGAGCCTTGCCGCAAGTTGTCCTGGTTTGTCCAAAAGAGAGGTAAGCATTCCAACCCCTCGCAAGTGCTCAGAGGCTGACAGAAGTTGAGCTTCAAACTCGGCTACTTGCCTTGTGAATGCCTCCTTGGCCGCCATGGACATCTTGCTCCACGCTTGATACGCAGGCGTGCCAGCAATGAAGGGTGTCAACATCCACTCAAAGCCAACCTCATTGTCCGAGGATGGGTCAAAGGCGACAACATAAGGGACGGGAATTTCGGTATTGCGGTGGATCCACTCCAGCGTAGTAACCTCTCCCATCGTTCTGTGATAAGGATCAACAGGCAGAGAGGCTCGAAAAAGAAGACGCTGCTGACGGGACGGGATGAGGATGAGATACAATATGTTGACGTACCCAACTTCAAAAAGCTCCACAGTGCAGTCCTCTTGAGGCTGAAGGTCCAAGACCCGGCGGCAGACTACCTCGATCGCCTCCAGGTTGGGCTCAGTTGTCCAAACTGGGTTCCCGAACCAGTCCCTAGCAAAGCCTTCAGGGGCTGGAGTGTCCATTTTTGTGTTTGGAGTGTAGTTTTTAGAAAATCTTGGTGAAAAAGTGGATTGGGCTGTAGTGTTTAGCAATGTTGCCGAAAAAAGTTAATTGGGTTGTAGAATTTATAAGTGAAAGTTCTAGTGCAGATATAAATAGTATTGACATTCATTATTGTTATCCAGGCTTGGGCTGTCTTCATGTTGCTATTGTTTGAACGTAGTCTTTATCACAGATAATCACACAACGCTCTTGCAGCCAATTACAAGTTGCAATATCCTGCAAGCCGACCGCAGCGTCAAATCAAGTTTGAGAAGAACTCCTTGTTCATTATGATGAAATGAACGGCCTCAAAGACTCAATTGTCCTCTTTGTCACTCCCGGTAGGGATGAGAGGAAAAATCACGAAGCGAACAAAGAAAGAGCAAGAGATTACCTTGACAACATATTCCCTTGGCGAATTTTGCCTCATGCGCCTTTCAAGGGAGTTCGCATTCAATCACACTCTCAACGCCTTTCCCACCACCCCAGATCTTGACAATCTTCAGACCGGCAAGATTCTCAATGAGGTTGTACCAATCCGCCTTGGTTCTCTCCATCGAGCAGAACAATGTCAACATGACCATATCTAGAGCAGTAGTCTCCCAGTAGGCACCCTTTGACGGAATGACGTTTTCGTTGATGAGCAGCCTGCTGTAGCCAGGTTTCATCGATTCAGAGATACGAGCAAGGATGCTCTTGCAGACGTCGTCGGGCCAATCATGGAGGCAAGAGTGCATGTAGTATGCGCGGGCGCCTGTGTTGATTGTTAATTAAGGCATGGATGGGGAAATTTGGTAGCTATACCTTTAATGGGCTGCTCCGTATGGAAATCGTAGCTCATCGGCGTGATGGCCGAGTCTAGCTGTTGGATCTGACCGATGACAGCAGGCAAATCTTGAAGGATTAGTTTGCCTGACGCACCAGGATAGTGTCGATGAAACTCCATGAGATCATGACCAATACTGCCGCCAATATCTACCAAGAACGCTGCATCGGGGTTGCTGTCTGCACCTGCAATCAACCTTTCTTTGACTGGATAGAAGCTCATCCACGGCGGACGACCTTGCCGATAGCCGCCCATGTGATGGTTAAAATGTGGCCCATAGCCTAGGGACTGTTGCCATGCAAACATGTCCATGTCCGTGCCATATGCATCCATCAAAGGTGTGTCCTTTGCGTTGGTAGGGTTGATAAAGCCGCGGTTGCGTGAGTACTCATGGAACTTGATAGGGCCTTGGCTGGAACAAGAAAGCCTGAGAAAAAAGTCAGTATCAACGATAGAAAAACGAAAAGGACGTACATCGCAAAGTATCCATCGCTGATGATGGGAATACTCATGGCTTTGGCATAGTTTGTTGGTTTATACACGTCAACCTCTACCTCGGTGATGTATCCCATCGCACCGAGGTGGCGCATCAATCGGCCTAGGGCATGTTAACTCATGACGCGGCAGTGTTCGTGATGAGTATAGCACGAACTGAGAAGCAATGAGTCGACCCCGAGATTGGCAGCAAGTTCGCTGACCTTCTGAGGCCGGTCACCGTTCTTGGCCATCAGCTTCCATAAGCCAGTTTCGACACCGAAGGAGAGGCCTGCAATGGCACCAGTCTAAGTTCGTTAGCTTGTTGACGTGCATTTAGAAAAGTGACTTGCCTGTGCCCATGTATGTTTTACCATGGTCTCTCGAGGAGTTTCCAGAGATTGAACCAAGGTGCGGGCCTTGATGAGCAACTCATGACGGGCTTCATCGCCACCGGTGGAAAGGGCACCAACGCCGGCCGTAATATCTTTGAGGAGGCCAGGGATAGCATCAAGGTTGTTTGGGCTCGTGGCAATGGCAACATTCACCGGGGGTTGAGCAGTCCCATTCACGGCCGGCTTTCCGTTGGTAGCCATGTTGTTAAGTCGAAGGTGGTGTTGTGGCTTGAATGATCCGACGGGGGCTGGTGCGAGGAATCATGTGAAAAGTCCGGCTAGAAGCCCTGCAGAAAGATTCGATTATGATAGAAAGTGTCGAGCGTTATATATATGAACATATGAGCAAGGCCATCGAACCAACTGTAGCGTTCCCAAGTTCCGGCAACATTTGTCTTGACGTCATGTCCCTATTACCTGCCCAGAAAAGAAACACAACGCGCCGCCGGCTCGATTAAAGATGATACAATGTCTACATTCTTACTTACATCGCACGACGCCACTTGGTAGATGTGGTCATGCATCGGCAGTTGGCTTTCTGTCGCGATGACATGGTCCGAAAGGGGTGATAAGCGGCGCTGGCTATCACCTAACTCAAGTGAAGCAGGTTCCCCCCCCCATGACTGGCGGTGTATGCTTTGGCCTTTGCAGCGCAGACAATCCTTTGGGATCTCGCCCATGCCTGGAATAGGAAGTGCCAATATTGGACTGCGTAATTTAGCCCAGGTATCTATGATGACTTGCAGTCATTAGCATTGCCCCTGGCGACTGGGGACCCATGAAAGTCAGGATGAGTCCTTCTCCGCAGCTCGAGGCGTGTCGGCTTATTATCTAGCCGTGCATTAGCGGTATTGGGCGAGCTCGTGTGGCTCGGTAGTTGAAGGTTCAATGCTTGGAAGGGGCTTTCCGGATGGTCTCATGGCCAGGGCTCAGTTCATCCGCAGCTCTAGTGCTGACTTCGTGGTGCAAGTTTAACGTCACTGCCTTTGAGGCCCACGGCCGCAGGATGTTGCCCGTTTGGGACGTGGCATGTTGGACTAGCACTTATTTCTTTTAAGATATTGACTTAAATTTAGGGTAACTGTAAGAGTCTTGCCCTTGGCTGTGGCAAAATACAGTACCTGCCCACTAAAATTGCTGTGAACGCATCACATTGGGTCTCTCACGTTCCGAGCTGCTGTTGGGATGGTGATCGCATTTGAGAGGTTGAATGACCACCTATGATAGACACTTCACCTCCCTGAGAGGTTAGCAGGGTAAAGTTGTTATTGTCGACAAGCTTGTCTAATATATGTGATCTGGCCCATCATCATCACTTGACTCCACGTCATCCTCTACAGTAGCTCTCCGCATCAGTCCAACACGTGATGATGCCCGAGAAGAGGGCCTCGTGGTTGAAAATCCAATCGAAATCGAATCAACCTCATCTAGACGAGCTGTAAGGACATTAGCAATTGAGCACACTCTCGGGAAAGCATGCGGTACTTACCTCCTTGCCCCAACGGATGCATTGGTCGCTCTTGGGAGGGTGTCCTTAGACTCAGTTCGCGAGCTTCCCCATAACGTCTTTGGCTGATATGAAAACTGCCATCGACTGACGACTGTTGTCTGCTGATAGATGGTCTCGCTTGCTCATCTACATACCGGACTCCCCGCAAGGGCCTGGCGGATGGCCTGTCCATATGTTGATCAATAAACCGCCGAAGGGACTGTGGCACCCATTCGTAGTGCCTTAGGCCTGCCTTGACGCTTAGAGGGACGTAGTTTGGAGGTGAGGAGGATAGGGCGAGCTGGATGATGTCTCTAGCGCATGCTTTGCGGGGACTGATGAGATTTGATGCATCTTGCCACCGCCCAAAGTCGTTCAAGTCCTTCAAGAGCTGTCCCTTGGAGTCTCTATCCTTTTCGACAAGATATCTGGAGAGACATGTTGTCAGATAGCCCTCCATATCTTGCTGAACCTCCTTTTGAAGCCATATCAACTCCTTCAAGAAGCTGGCCGGCTCGCGACTCCTCACGGCAAGTTCCCTGAGACATAATGACTGTGTTCGATAGTCGTTGAGCTCTCTGGATGCTCTCAAAGCCATCTCAAGAGGCTCAAAGGAGCTCTCAGGGAGACGCGGTGGGTCCCAACCCGGGTTCTCCTGATGAACCGGTATGTAGTACGGCGTGCCAATGTCCAGCGGGAAGACGCCCAAACCAGGAAAGTCAGAAAGATAGCCATACCCAAATTCGTTTCTTCTGCCCCTCCGTAAGGATATGCATGATTGGCTAATGATGAAGCGAAGGAAAGGTCGACTCTTGACACAATGTGGCATTTCCTGCACTGTGGCCTCAACGATAGTGTTGGCGATGAAAAGATACTTCTCAGCAAGTAGCCCTCCTTTGACGTGGTTGATATCCAGCAGCGCCATGCTCGCAAAAATGTCCAGCAAGGCAAGCATAGTAGACTCGTCATCACCCCCCGGGGCCTTCCAGTCCTCAAGCGCTTCGCTAGCGGTTCGCGAGCCAAAGAATTGTTTTTCTGCGCTCTCAACACCAAAGCACACACAGGTTGTGGTGAAAAGGTCCCGGAAGTCCCATATGCGGCCTTGGGCCTGAAGCTCTCGGTACACCCTTTCCCAGTTACCCCAGTCTGCCAAGTTGCTTGGGAAAGCTGCTGTACGAGGATTTCCTCTGTCGGTAAGATACATCAGATTCATTGCCAAGCAGATGATTCGGACCTAGATTTCTTGTCAGTCAACATTCTGGCTTCTCAATTCCCTGATTTGCCTACCTCTGTTGACCCAAGCTTCTCTGACACAGGTATGATCTCGTTGGGCGGGCAAACCTCATCGAGGACAGACTGGAGCTGGTGCTGACTACGGCATAAACAAGATGCCTTTAGCAGCCTCCAATTGACCTCAAGTTTTCTCATAGCCTCAAAATCTTCACCTCTGCGGCCGGACTGCAGGAAGCGGAATACAGGCTCGGGATCCAGCTGCAGGATCGAATTGTAGTCGCCCATCTCGAAGAGCATCTCGGCGTACTGGACAAAGACCCAGGGTTTAGAAATGAAAGTTAGAAGATGCTCATCAAAGAAGGTTTTGGCATTCCCAAACTCGCCCCGTCGTACGAGTCGATTGAATCCCTCGAGTTCTTCGTCCAAGTCATCATAGACTTCATACCGAAGCTGGACTGCAACATCTCTGGCGCGGCTGGGATTGCAAATGGTGTCAAACTTGGCGGTAGAATGGGAATGAGGCTCGATGTTGTGCCTATCTTCGTCAAAGCACACCCGTTGTTCTCTATCCCTGTCCCTCGGGGGCCTTGATGCCGGCCGTTCTTCGATCTGGATATGGTTTCTCCCTGGATCATCGTGAGTGACGTTTTTATATGAAGTAATCCTCGCGGGAATCCGGTCGTGGGTATGCTTGAGCAGCTCGGATATGTCGCGCCAGAGCTGTGCTTGGGAACGCTTGCTTTTCGGGGCGCCCGTGGCCTCAGTCCCCATGTAGGGGTGCTTGGAGCTCTCCCCGTGGCTCATTTTGTTGGATAAAATTCTTTTAGTTGTGCAAGTGTCTTCACCGACACAATAGCGTCTCAGGTCCTATGCGGTCTTCTGGTAGTAAACGAGAGGTCAGTCGCACTCAGGTAAAGTTGTGCGTGAGCAAAAGAGGCGGGTTGGGCTGGAGGCCTCCAGGTTGATCTCAAAAGCAGGCAGCCCAGTTCGTACCGAGGGCTGGAAAAAGCCTCAGAGGCGTTTATGCAAGAGGGGTGACGAGGCATATGCCTTGAGCAATAGCTCGTGGTTGACCAACCAATATGGTTGAAATATCGTTCTCACCAGGCAGCGTTTGCACTTCTGCCATCCACTATGGTGAGATGGTGTAGTCTTTGTCCAGACGATGTCGTAATTCTTACCGCCAAGAGAGCTCTGCATCAGCTGAAGGGAATGCTGTGGTCGACAAAGGAATCAGGCTGCGTTGTGCGACTGTCCAGTCTTTTCTCCGTCTCTTGGCTCCTCAGCTGACAGTAAAACTTCCCCCGCAAGAATTCGTTCACTACCTACTTTGTTAGAAATCGAGAGCCATGTCAGATCATCAACAACCTCGGCCTGCCCTACTGAGCGCAAGCAGGCGGTTTGGGCGATGTGAGCCCTTTCGCCGTTTCGACCATGTGTCTAGCCATGCTAGCGTGGCAACCAGATCCATTGGGAGCATGACAATCGATTGCCAATTCCTCTTCGAAAAGTCTCAGTGGGGTGTCTTGGGCTTGGGGGACAAACGGTTTCCAGCCGGCATTATCTACATGAATCTCAACTTCGGACCGCCTCGAGGCTGCAAGATCAAGAGTGCGACAGTCAAGGTGACTTTGGATGAGTATGACGAGTGCCTCAACTCGTACAAGCCTCAACCGCGCCGTGGCTATCAGAAGTCGACTTGCCCGGTCCAAATGATGGACTGGTATGGCCCTAAGCAACTCGTAGGTGAGGAAAAGTGCACCGAGTACAAACAAACAATGAGTGTGGCTCCCGAGGTCCACGTCATGGGTGGTGGAGCTGGAGGTGTCGGCATGAACTCCGAGAAGGCGTTCAAATCATCATCCCGATGGTCATTCAACGGCCAACTCTTGCCTGGCAAACCCGTCGGGACGTACAAGACTCTGGAATGGATCCTCACCCCCAACGAGCTTGAGCGCCAGTCATTCCGGAACAGCTGCGTTCACACAGCCTTCTCCTTCCAACACGCGGGGCAGCCATTCCTTATGAAAGTCGAGATCGAGGGGAAGTTGGCCAAGTTGAACCAGCGGATCAAGTCCAAACTGAAGTTTGGGTCGATCAAGAGCAACGAAGAGGGCCGGACGACGACCTTGATTGACTTTCGAGAGCCCGAGGCGTTTCAAAAGCGGCTCGATGAGCTCGCCAGGTCATTGCCAAGAGCTATGGAGTCGGAAAACTATCAAGACATTCCTATAGAAATTCCCGACACAGCTACGGTATCTTTTCAGTCAACCTCTCCAAGTACCGAAGGCCTTGCTACTTGCGAGGTGGAATCTCAGCAGGACGGCATTCCGAAGCGGGAAACCTTTGGGAAAGCAACCAACGTGCCGCCCCTCGAGGGCTTGGGCAACCACACAATTCAGGCCAGGCAGGATTCTACTGAACTAACCGTGGAAGATATAAAACGAATGCTGCAAAGCATGACACGTCCTATCGAGCAACAAATCATCGGCAAGCCCCCCGAAACCTTGTTTTCCAGTGAATCCAACACAGTGGTGGGCCCAGAAGAGGAACAGGAGCAGATGATAAGCCAAACAGACGAGACAAAGCCAGACTCTGCACTGACCGGCTTGGACGCGAATCAAGAAGCCATGCTCAAGATTCTTCAGATTCCTGCCTTGGTCATTTTCTTGCAACTCATTGCGACATTGATGGAGATGCTTGGTGGTTCGAGGAAGGCCAAAGTCATGGCGTCCTAGAAGAGATCTTCACAAAGCCTGGTGTCGTTGACGAGGTAAGACCATAGTTGTTTCATTCATGAGGATTAATGACTGACTATAAGAATAGTGTTGTCCTGGGCATATTGGAGATGGGAAATATGCGCCGGAAACTTGGAATTGTAGTTCGGGTACTTTCCTTTCGCTGAGAAAGCGGGTGTGTTAGGTATAATAGTAACAGTCAAGGCCGTACATGCACTATATGGCCTGTCATCGTGACGATCGAGCCTCTAACATGAAGCGGGTCCAATATGACGCCCCATTTGCGGCGACACCCTGACTGTGGTCAAGGAGCCTGAGGATAATTACTCAAATGTATCCTATCAACATATATTACAGCTATCTTGACATCCATGCCCGCACGGAAGAGTGGCATAATGCACCAACTATTGCGCCATGGGGTGATAATGGGACAAGATTGGCCCGTCTAGCAATTGGTCAAGAGTTCCACTGAATGGTGCAATGTAGCCGTCTCACCCCGCTTCCTTCCATAACGTTGGCCTTCATTATTTAGCCGTTCCCAAGTACCACATTTGAGAGACCTCAAGCTCTGGACCTTTCCCCGAAGCTTTGTGATTCTATCCTGAAGACATACAATCTGGTGAGTTCCTGCAACTCACGGCAAACCCTACGGCTGGTTACTAACCTCGATAGTTTGGGCATTCGCGCAGAACACCTCAGCCATGGCAGCCAACGAGAGCGCGTCGCCTGATAAGAATGGCCCTGCTCATAAGAAGCAAATCATCTTGAACGCTTTTGTTATGAACACGCCCGGCCATCTGGCTCCGGGCCTCTGGAGACACCCCCGGAACAAGACAGATCAGTACAAGAAGCTGTCCTTCTGGACCGATCTCGCCCAGTTGCTGGACAAGGCCGATTTCCATGCCATGTTCATCGCCGATACTCTAGGGCCATACGATGTCTACAAAGGCCCGGCCAATGTGGTCCCGGTACTGAGCTCAGGGGCTCAGTATCCAGTGAACGACCCGCTGTATCTGGTCCCAGCCTTGGCAGCGGCGACAAAGAATCTCATCTTCGGAGTGACGGCAAGCTTGACATACGAGAAGCCCTATTCTCTTGCTCGGAGGCTCTCAACGGTTGATCACCTCAGCGAGGGCCGCGTGGCTTGGAACATTGTGACCTCGTACCTCGACAGTGCAGCTCGCAACCACGGGCTAGACGAGCAAATCCCTCATGACGAAAGATACGCTATTGCGCACGAGTATCTTGAAGTGTTGTACAAGCTTTGGGAAGGGAGCTTCCGAGACGATGCTGTTCTAGCAGACCGCGAGAGCGGGACTTATATCGCTGCGGATGCTGTCCGCCAGATTCACCACAAGGGCAAATATTTTCAAGTACCCGGCCCTCATTTTGTCGAGCCTTCGCCCCAACGAACGCCTTTTCTCTTCCAGGCAGGTGTCTCTGAGGCTGGTAACGGCTTTGGCGGGAAACATGGTGAGGCCATCTTTGTTGGAGGCCAGACACCAGAGGGTGTGAGGAAGACGGTAGATAACATTCAGGCCATCGCCGCCAAGGAGGGCAGAGATCCCAACCACATCAAGGTCATTGTTGGAATAGCCGTCATTATTGCGGCAACGGATGAAGAAGCCAAGGCAAAGCGAGACGAGTACCTGTCATACGCTGATACTGAGGGTGCTCTCGCGCTGTTCGGCGGCTGGACTGGCATCGATCTATCTGGTTACTCAGATGACGAGGACTTTCGTCTGACCGACGCTCCCCGGGTTCGGTCTATCCTCCGGCGATGGTCGGATACAGTCCCAGGAACAGACAATCTTCCCTGGACCAAACGAAGGATCGCCGAGTATATCAGCATTGGCGGTCTCGGAGCCAAGATTATTGGAAGTCCCACGACTGTTGCAGATGAGCTGGAGCGCTGGGTCGAGGTTGCCGACGTCGACGGGTTCAACCTTTCGCATATTGTTAACCCGGGTAGTTTTGAGGATATCATCGAGTTTCTGCTGCCAGAACTGCGTCGTCGTGGAGTCTTCAGGTCCGGGGTTGATAAGGAGGGTGCAACGGCAAGAGAAGTCTTTATCGGGTCGAAGCGGCTGCCAGAGGACCATCCTGGGAGTAGATACAAGTGGCGAGCTGGCCAGGAAGCACCCCCATTCCTGGCCGAGGAAAAGAAATAAGGCGATGATCGCGCTGTATGCTAGCAATATGGTACAGTGTCAAATACAGTAGCTTGTCACTGAAGAAAATCTGACACTAGAGATGATCACTGCTCAAGACAACATGAGCGTCGTTCCAGTCCTCGCAACCACAGTCTTCCACTGACTGGTTACACGGGTGCTTCTAGTTGTCCCTTCTGCCCAAACTTGCTCTAGTATGCAACGCCCTGCACGGATGTACTCAATGCCATATCTCTCCACCTGGTTATACCAAGACCGGAACCGGCTCTGAAGTCGAACGTCAAAAGCTTCACTCGCGGCAATGAAGGCCGGCCAGTAGAGCGGTGTTGCAAGGATCTTGGTTTCCGCCTTGATTCGCTCTATGGCTTCGATGCTGTCGAGCACATTCTCGACAAAGGACTGAAGGTAACGATGACCTACTAGCCGGATGTGTTGAGCGAAATAGATGATGACAGCGTGGTGGAAAGCTCGTGTCATGTGCTGAATGATGGATAGGTTTGATGATGCAGTGCCGGATATATCATCTGCATCTATATATCCAGCTTCATAATCCATGATAGTCTTTTCCAAGTCGTCGCACGCTTCAGCCAGGTGTGGCGGGATATCTGTGCCGATAGATGCGTTCCTCGCCTCTGTGACCTTGCTAATCAGTTCGACAGCTCTATTTAGCAGCATCAAGAGGTCTTGTGGTATTGCATAAATGCTTTCGTATGCGCCTCCACTTGACCAAGCCTTGGATGAGGTGACTGAAGTTGTCGTTCCCGGGCTATTGTGCAGTAGGTTGGTGGGTTCACCTGTGCAAAATGATCCTGCGATGCGAGCCTCGGAGAGTTTGTCACAAGTCGTCGTGCTGTGTATAGCCGTGCTTTCGTACATGGTTCTGAGAAAGAAGTAGATTCGATGAAGGGCCTGAGCCTTGTTGGAGTACTTGGACTTCCAAGTCCTGGCGTGAGTGATTAATCCGTGGGCGGCATCTAGGTGCAGACTGCAGCTTGCAGTGTCTCCTGACATGACCTTAAAGAGATTTAAGCGACGCGTGAATATCCTAAGGAGTCGGTAACTTACATTGATCGAAATCATTGACAGCATGGTGGCGAGAAACTCTTTATACTTGGGCTTGCACTTGGAGAATGATGCAGGCGCAAGAGCCTCCTTGAGAAGCTTGATGGCGATTCCGCGGTAGCAGATCCCGTCCTTTCTCCATTTTCTAGCGTCCTCATCCTGCATCTGGACTTTGTGGTTTGAGAGGCAAAAGGCGCTGACAGAGAGCAACGCATGCCTCAGGGCGCCTCGAATTTGAGATGTTGAGCCTTGAATGACCAGTTCTCCGGCACTCTGCAACGCCCGAGGTAGGTGGATGGTCTTCCATGGACTCTTGGGGTTGTCCAGGGCACAAAAAAGATGCACTACTCTGTTCATGTAGTGGTGCATGAGGAATCGTTCCTTGCCAGTGAGTTCGGATGAGGGATGCGGCGGGAGAGGGAAACTGAGGGCTGTCTCTGAGTCTTTGTCGGTAGAACAGTCATGTATACAGTCTTGCCAGACATTTGAAAGATTCTCGGGGCCTGAGTAGTCGCAGTTGGGGCTTTCTTCTCGAAGGTCATCGTCAAAGAAAGGATTCACAAATGTTTGGCCGCAAGTCGAGAGCTGAACAGTGGAAATGGAAGACAGAGATGATACGTCGGATGCACTTTCTGGTGAAAGTAAACCTGTAGAGTTTTCAAGCTGCAAGGGTTCAAAGTTGAATGGTACCAGTGAGGTGGTGAGATGGGGGTCAATGTTCAGTGATTCCACGGTCAGTTCTGAGGTGTGGACGGATGCTCGGCCGAGAGAGTCAAAAACACCAAAGCCATTGATGTATCGAGACGTCCCATCCTTTCCCTGGGTACCGCCAAGTGGAGTCTGAAACGTGTCAAGGACCATTAGAATCTCTTCAACTTGAGACCACGGCAGACCAGGCCCCGTTGAGTCTACGATACCTGCTGTTAGCCACCCGCTCGTTCTACCCGGAAGTTGAGTACGCACCGAACGGAATTTGACTCCGACATGACTTGGCTTGGTATTCCGAAGTGGAAGGCTCGAGTTCACAGCCGGTTTCGGGTGGTAGCCAATGAAGTCGAATGTCATATCCCTCACACTCAATTCCCTTTTTCAGACAATGACGACACCTTGGCCGCCCCTCGTCGCATTTGACCTTGCGGCTTCGACACGTCCAACAACCGGTAAAGGTCTTACCATGCTTTCGAGGCCGGCGGACAGAAGGTAATGTCTGAGGCATGGCGACTGGCTGAAGTGGGACTCGACAGGTGTCGAAGATCCTCACTGTTTGAAAGGAGAAGGGGGTTGGGTGGGACGAGAAGCCGCGAAAGTCACATGGCCTCTGCCGGGATAAGTTGACCTGGACCCCGTACTCATTTTGCGGGGTAGGTAAGATGGGCCGCTCCGGCATTGATCCCCGGCGGTAGGGCGCCCTCCGACAACAAGTTGCCAAGAGTGTAGAGATAGCTTATCTTGCGGAGATGGCCCGGCGAGATAAGGGCAGGTATTGGCAAAGATATACGTACGATAAAAGCATCTCAACACATTGTCTGTCCTAAGGCGAGACTATCAAGTCGACTAAAAGAATGTCCGCTGTAACGTGCAGCTCACCTAATATATCTCTATCATCAAGATCGAATTTGGCCCGAAATTCCTGTTGTCGACAACGTTGCTTTCATTGATCAAGGGCTTGTTACCTAAACTAGGATTATCTCCATGTCGGCCTCATGGTGACACCCTGTGTTCCATCGTTGCGTCAGCCTCATAGGGCTACAAAACATGGACGTTACCAAACATAAGATCCAGATGGATCCGCACCCATTTGCCACCCCGTGTACAAGACAGTCGGGCCGCCACATGAAGTGGGGACTATGTCACGGTCTTCAAGAGTGCTGCAGAACGCAAAGGTCCGCGAGTTGTCGTGGTAAGTTGTACTTGAGCTGAAATAAGCCAAGGTGCCAATACACCTATATGTTACGTATCTCTGACATTGCTAGAGGAAAGGGTGTAACACACTTGTACCATCAATAATGTCATATGCGAAGTTGTCAGTACTTTTGGCCTGAGACTTTACCGTCGACACCAAACCCTGAAATGCCAACATCCTGAAGATAGGAGCATTTTTGTGACGGCTCATGACGGCGGAATTTCCTGACCACACCTGTAATTCGCGATAGAACATTTAAGGAAGAGAGTATGCAAAATAGGCAAGCCTGGCGTTTTAAGTCTTTTCGGGCTTCCCTTTCAAACCCCCTTCGAGCTCACCAAATGTGGAGTGGCGCTGTGATGGCGTTTTGAAGGCGTCGAGCTTCATTCAGCTGGTCATTTTCAACAGAGGCCTGGGCCCGTTCATTGGTCAGGCGGTCTTGGCAGAGCCTGTTGTGTGTTGGCGAGGCTGCCTCTCATTCTCTCTGTTCTAGACAAGGCTCACTTGATCCAATGTCAGAGGACAGTTCTAGAACTCTAAACATGGCTGTCACTCTCTGTTGACTAATGGTTTCCACTTTCAGGAGTGAGTAGGAGCTCAGCCCCGTGTTGTGCAGCCACGAGCAGAGTTTATGCGTCAAGGGAGAGCTATTCAGCCATACCATGGTCTGGGCATCTTTACTACCTCAACAGGGCTAAGAGGTTCATTAAAAATATGTGACACATATTGTCCGACAGGTTGGATGAGGCTCTCGACTAGCCGACCCGTTGTCTCAACTCATTGGGCACAACCCCTTAAGGATAGGCCTATTTGTCTGGAAACCTCATTCCCCTATCATGTATTTGTTTACTTGCTGTGTCGACGATCATCATTGTTTAATCCAGGGAGTATAAGTAGATTCTCTATTGCGCAAGATTACTATTGCATGTGTTTCTAAAGCAGAGGCTTCTTATTGATTGTGGTTTGCGAAGAGACCAACGTCATGGCCCATGAGAGCCGCTGCTTGTTTTCAGCCTTACAATCCACACCCCATATCACAGGTGCCATCCAGAAATCTTGCTCGTTTTAAAATATGTGAGCTTAGAAAACCTCATAGCCACCAGTACTGTCTTCAAAATTGTCCCATGGGCTTCAGCGTGGAAGTTAATAACTTCTATCTACGGAACCAAGAGACCCTCCGCCACACGCTCTCGTCGATGCACCCAAACATTAAATCCCGTTTGAACTGAAGACTTTTCTTGCCGTTCACATTACAATTACCGCCAGATCCGCTCCTAAAATCCTCTCTTCCCGCACAGCCTTCATCTTCATCCCACTAGCACTGTACTTCAGCGCTGCCTCGAGTCTGCCTCGTATGGCAACGGATGGCTCTCTGACCTAGCCCAGCCTTGAGATTCCAGACCTCCTGGGAGTTCAGCCGTAGGACTCGCGAGCTCTGCTACGGGATGGGCTTGGACGCTGATAGGTTGTGCAACGCAACCTGAACTGGGTAGCTCGGCAGGGAACTGGGTTACTGGACTCAGCAACTCGACGGGCCCTTTCGTATTTGCCCCCACTGCATCACCTGTAACGTCGGCCACCGGTTTCTGGGCGTCGTTATCGGGAGACTGTTTGGCGCTGGGACGGTTCCATGTAATGGTCGGCCGAGGAATAGAACTAAGCCTGTCCTTGAGGCTCTTCTTTGCCCCTGTCTCTTGGTTATCCGCAGGAGGACGCCGTCTTCCTATTCGGAAACCTAGGAAAAGAGCACCGGCAATCAGAACGAGACCAGCGATGCCTCCGACCACTCCGCCTACAATGGTTGCCGTGCTGGGCCCATTTCCACCCTCATCGTCCCCTGTTGAACTTGTCCCCGTCGTTGAAGATGGGGTTGCTGAACTGCTCGTACCTGTTGTCGTTGCTAGGGAAATTCCAGCTGCACCAGTTGTAGATATCGTGTCTCCTTCCGACGTCGTGGTAGATCTCGTCCCTGCAACGAAAGTCAGCCTATGGATCCAAACTAACGCCTTCAACGCTTTGTACCTACAGTTCTTTGGGCTTTCCGCGAAAAAGGTATTCCAGTAATCTTGATCGGTGCAGAAGATCCAATCTGCAGGCAACGAGCCTGACCCTCCATTGTAGTATTTGTAGACGGTCGCTGTTTCGCAAGTCGAGCCCGTGGAGCTGATCTCGGCTGTTAGACATGTGCTCTCGAGTCAGGAGGGGCAAGATAAGACAGTACCAGACAGAAAATCCAGATGGGTTCTCGCGAGTTGGATCCCACCCTGTGTAGAAAACAGTCGCGCCGTCACATGATGTGCGGACTGTATGACGGCCTCTCGTCGCGCAGTATGCAAACGTCCTCGAGTTGCCGCTGTAACTGGTGCTTATGTCGAAGGTAGCGGAGGGATTACTACAACTCAGTGATCTGCCTAATATGCTAGAGTCAGCATGGTGAACTGGAGTTCTTGTGAGGGGGAAGATGCATCCTACTATTATTGTCGTCGTCAATACCATAGGCGAATATCTCACCAGTAAGCTCACCAGTGGGCTCCTGAGTGGGCTCCTCAGTAGGCTCCTGAGTAGGCTCCTGAGTAGGATCCCGAGTGAGTTCACCACCAAGGCCACCATCGTCCTGCTGTCCCGCCACCAACATCCGCCCTTGAAAGGCCAGTATTATGAAAGCAACCAGGTTGCGCCGACGAGCCATGATGGTGAAAATCCCCGACAGGAGTTGGTGAAGAGCGTTCGAGGGAGAAATGCGCGCAGACCGGGCACAGGTGGGTTTTAGATGTTTGCCTGTCCCCCTTTCAACTCCATTCAGGACTTGTACCAGCGCCATGGCGTTAATATGGCGTCATTAGGCCTTCGAGTTTATTCAGCTGAGGCGTTTTAATGAAGGGTCTGGTTGTGTTGATTGGTGAGGCGCTCTTGGCAGAGCCTGCTTTGGTATTAGCGATGCAGCTCTCCCTGCACTCTGTCTCAATTGAGGACCGCGTGATCCAATGGCAACAGTCGATCCCAGGCAGATCGATACATGGATATGGTTGTCTATTGAGCAGTAACTTCCACATTCGCGGTATGCTGAAACCCTGATCATTCTGAACTTTCGCCCGAGGAGGCTATTGTGTGCCAAGGGCATGCCAGTGCATGCTTGTTGGTCAATTTTTGGATTCAGAATCTTTACTTTAATGAGACGGGGGATCTCGTTAAACATCTACAAACCCGTCCCGAAGAAAACATGGAGGAGGCTCATGCCTTAGCAAATAGGATACTGCTTGATTCGTCATGGAAATTCTCGACTCATCGTACAGCCGACTTGCACAAAACTACATAGTTCTAAGAATTGGCACTTTATGAGACTTCGTAGCAAACAATTTATTACCAGATCGGCCATCGTTTTCAATCTTGGCCACGAAGGGGGTTAATGACTTGGTACCTACTGAACCAAGACACCGTCCGACACACGCTCTCGTCGATGCACCCTAGCCTTAAATCCCGTCTGCTTGAAGAACCAGAAGCCGTGTCCCCGCACCTTCTCAGGTTCGATGACCTCGAATCTGTAACGGCGAACCAAATCCGGGATCAACTTGTAGATCTCTGCCAGAGCAATCTAGACACTGTTAACAGCGACTCCTTGAACCCAGCCTCTGGGCTTTCACTCACATTTTTGCCAATGCACGTCCGGGTGCCGGCTCCAAACTGCAAGAGATGACGTTCCATGTCCTTCCCTTCAGGTCGTAGCCATCGATCCGGATTATAGACATCAGCGTCTTGGCCAAAGACACTCTTGTCCCAGTGAACAACCGCAGGATTCATGCCTACGCGATATCCCGGCGCAAAGTATCGACCACAGATGGTGGCTCCAGGCTCAGAGACATGTCGAGGTATGGACATTCCGACACTTGGATGGACCCTAAAGCCCTCCTTGCAGCAAGCCGACAGGTAGGGGAGCTTGACGGCTTCGGAGTGCTTGATGGGGTCGCTTAGAGTACCGTCTGCGACAGCCTTGTCAACTTCGTCAGTAAGCTTAGCGAGTGCGTCCGGGGCCATCAACAAGTGATAGAGGATAGAGCTTGTTGCAATCGAGGTGGTGTCTGAGCCTGCAAAGATGGACACCCAGGCTTCAGTCTCGATATCAGGGATAGAGAAGTCCTCCTTTTCGGCTGAGAGTTGGAAGAGCTTGTCTAGAATATCGGTTCTGATGTGGAAACATCTCTCAGTTAGTCACACCTGCTTCATTCAACTTGTTGGGCCTATCCTACCTTTGAACCTTGTCACTCATCATGAGCTGCTGTCGCTCCTTCACGACTTTCTTTGCAGCAAGAACAATCTTGTCGTAGCACACCTTTCCCTTTCGGATCTGAGGAATAAGGGAACCAAAGACTTGGAGAGGCCTAACGTAAGCGGGAAGCACACAAATGGTCGACAGGGCCGGAAGCAGGGCATCCAGTGAGTCGATGTAATTTTCGTAATCGTGGCTGTTCTTGAGGAAGCCAAATTGCTTCCCATAGAAAAGCTCACCAACGACATCAAAAGCATACATCTGCAACCAGAGACCAAGGTCGATAACCTGTCCTGAGACAGCAAACTCATCTAGGCGCTTCCTGAAGACGGTGGTGACCTGGTCGATGAAGGGTTCCGACTCGAGTACGCTCTTGAGGGAGTAGATGTTGTTGACGAAGCGGCGGCGGTAGGAGTGGTGTTTCTCATCCCTTTGGGTGAAGAGATCCTCGTTTGGTGACAGATGGGGGGCGAACGGTGTGTAAAAGTCGGTCTTGGAGAAGGCATTCTTGACAGCGTAGATGGTCTTGATGGCGTCAGGGTCCGAGATGCTGACCTCATCGGGGGCGATTCGAACGAATGAGCCTAAACAGAGAGCATGAGAATCTTGTTACACGTATTGACTGGCTTCTTACCGTATTTTGCATGCAATTCTCGTTGGGTCTGGTCAACTGTGCCAGAAAGGACCTGCTTTGCCAGCCATAGTCTTGACACCTTTGCCCAGAACGGACCTGGGATGTCGGAGTAGTGATGGAAAAAGATGGAGTATATGGAGTAGCCAACCCAGAACAAGGAAGCAAAGCCGAGGAGAACGACCAAGTTGTCTGGGAAATGGAGAAAGTAGTCTAGAACAATTTGCAGCGCCATGGTGTTAGAGTAGACTGAGACTGCCAGTGAAAGTGAATTGCATCAACATGTTGAGATGCCACTGTCTGAATGCTCTCAGTTATATACCTAGTCCACCGAAGCTATCACAGAGAATACCGACCTCAATGACCCGCAACCACTGCCGAGGCTCTCTTGGCGCTGATGACTTCGTTCTCCGACAATTGCCCATCTCCAATTCGTCCATCTCGACAAGCGAGTCCGACGACCCTGCAGCCGGTAAACTCTATTTCCCCTCCCCCGCATTTTTAGAGCCATGGTCTAGACTCGATTTGGTTGCCAGACTATTAAAAGGATTCGTTTCCCGACGTCGACTGACCTTGCAACTCCGACACTTTACCCCAGAACCCCAGATTCATCTACCAGACCCAGTTTCCCCAGGAATGCATCCTGTTCTTTAAAGAACAGCTGGTACGACTCTGTCGCCCTGCATCCGATCATTATGGCCCCCGAAGTGCGGGCTCCTCGCGGCGCCAAGAAGCGACGGGCCTGCGATCGCTGCGTGCGGAGGAAGAAGGCATGCAGTGCCGGCTGGCCATGTGACGACTGTCGGCGTAAGCTCGTGTCTTGCACCTACCAGCGCCGAGATGAGACTCGGAAGACCGCCCACGGACTGCTGAATCCCGACGTCAAGGTGCCAGAGCCAGGACCACAGCCGAACGAGATGCCGGCCTTGGGCGGCGATGCCACTCCGTCTTCCAGTGCTGCCCAACTCGTCGGCAATGCGGACCGGCATCTTGTTCCATGTTCCAATAACCTAACTTGGCTGGACTTTCTCGATCTCGATCAGACAATGCCAGTTGATCAGTCCCAGCCAGACCAAAACAAGGGCTCTTTTGACTTTCTATACACCTTTACCAGTCGCACGGGACTCGTCGAGTCCTTCGACTGTGGAACCCTGGCTCAGCGAATACAGACTGTGTCAGAGTTTCTTCAAGATGAAGCAGCACGGCAAGCGAAAACTGCACTCTTCAATGTCGAAGGTGGCCAGCCGTCGAGTTCGCCCCTTTGTCTTGGCTTGGGCACCTCTCTGCTTTTCCAGGATCCCCTCATTTCCGTCACACGAAGAATTGTCGCTGAAATACACGACGTGAGCACCAACAATGTCAGCAAGACCACCACCATGAAGGACTATTCATCCACCACAGAGCAGAGCTGCTTACAGTTCTTTTCGCCGCTACATTTACGCAAGTTCCTCGCCCTGTTCTGGAACATTTGGAATCCAAATTGCCACTTCATCCACCGGCCATCATTCGATCCTACGACCGCAAAGCCGAGTCTCGTCGCCTCAATGGTCGTAACAGGTTCGTTCACCTGCCATCATGGACTCCAGCTCTCTGACATTTGCCGTTGAATAGGTGCCTGTGTTTCTCCGGAACCTACCGATAACGAGCTTGCCAGATCATGGTTCAACTCTGTTGAGGAGATGGTCTTCAGCGACGATGCCTTTTGTGACGACGCCCCATATTGTCCCTTGGTAGACCCCGTGCAGGGTATCGGCAAGATCCAAGCTCTACAGGCCGGATATCTAGTATGCGTTTACCAGAACTGGGAAGGAAACGACAAGAGCAAGCGGCGTGCTCGGCGTCATCGCTTCAACGCCCTTGTATCAGTATGTCCCCAACTATCCTATCTGCTCATTGGCGATAGACCTAACCCATATTTAGGCCGCGCGAGACGTGGGCGTCAGTTCTGCAAGGCATCGTAACTATGACTTGACATCCAGCCTCGATGACTTTGACTGGCAAGACTTTATTGCGAGAGAACAGTTGATCCGGTAGGACCAGCCCCCACCCTCATGCCACTCTTTCATCATAGCTAAGTTGGGTTTTAGTGTCATCATGTGGACTTTCATGTTTGACAAGGGTTTTGTTCTCTTCAACAATATCCCTCCTCGAATGGTCATCAAGGAAATGACCATGCACATAGCGTGGCCCGACTCCATCTTCCAGGCCGGCACCGCTACAGACTGTGCTCGAGAGATTCAGGCTTTTCTCTTACGGTCCAGCTCCGGGAGCTATCTGACCTTTTGCGAAGTCTTTGAGCGCTACTGCAAGGACAAGATGGACCAGAACCTGCGTCGTGTCCTTGTGGAGCATGGCGCCTCTCATCTTTTTGCCATCATTCTTGGTGAGTTCACATGTCCATCCGTCTATTGCATTATATCTGCTAATAGGTACAATTGTAGCTGTCTATTCGACCATCTTCCAACATCAGAATTCTCTCGCCGGAAACGAGCAACTCGGCGGTGTGCGCAACGCTCTCGACAATTGGAAATCAACATACGAAGCCTACTTGAAGACTATCCCTGCCACGGAGCCGTACGAAACGGCCGATTCGCTTCGAGACATGTGGAGAAGACCTGGGTTCAGTCGTCACACGCACGAGTTCTATCTGGTTGCCCGGGCCTTGGTCAGCCGCATGTCGTCAGGAGAGTCTATGCCTGGTATGGATGGGACCAAGGCCACGCCCGGCTTCGATGAATACGACCAGACTAGTATGCGCCAGCTGAACGATCTCATCACGGATTTTCTCGGCGTCCATTTGGACTGATGATGATGATGGTGAGGTATTGGAAATGGGAGCTGAAGTATAGCGAACAAGCAGGATTTCATCACGCATATTTTAATAATTCTATGTCAATAATAAATATTCGCTAATTTGTTTATGAAATCTTATCCACTTCCATAAAAAGCCCTGCTTCTGTGCACTCAAGATCAAAACTACGCTTGCAAAAGATGTCAAAAACATTTAGTCCCTGGAGGAAGTTGTTAAAACTCAGGCCCATCTCAACTTTATAGAAACCAAGTTCTTTTACTAGAATTCGACGATGATTAAGTGTTCCTAGAAATTGCTTCTGGCGCCCTCAGGCTTGTTACAATAGATCGCGTCCTCGGTCGATGGGGAAAATCCAGTAGCCTTAGGGTAGGTAAACACCCAAGATGCACCAGGCTCAGAGATAATTCGAGTACCTGACCTATCTACCCAGATGCAGAACGGAGATGGAACAGATAAATTTAATTATGTACGATATGAAGACTATCTACTACTGAAAACTTTCAAAGGATTTGCTGTCCCAGATTCTCCGGTGAGTTTAGCGGTTGGTCTATTTTTAGAACTTGTGCTCAAGCAAATATCAGGCCTTGGATTGCCTAATATTTGGTCTGGCTACGTCGGCGTCTCTTAGCATTGCAAGAGGGAGATCCATTGGGCTTCCTGACGCCAGACTCAGTAGCGGGAAGGCTGGTCTCGATCTCAGAGTCTGGGAGGGCCTGCGTCTCGGAAGGCTTGATGGCGGTCTCAAGGGTCGTGGCTAGGGCAAAGTCTGGCATGTTTGGGCCACCGAAGCTCTGGAATGGGGGGAAGAAGGGACCTCCGGTCTGAACGGGTGCAGAGTCTTCAACAGAAGTCACGTCAAGAACGGGAGCAGCCTCGGGAGCAGAAGTCTGGATGGGAGCGGAATCCTCGGCAGATGATGCCTCGACGACAGGTGCAGGGGTCTCGATCGATGCAGCGTCCTCGGCAGATGAGACAAAAACTGCGGGAGAAGAGGTCTCAACGGGCGCGGCCTCCTTGGCTGAGGTTGCATCGTTGACCGCTCCCTTAGACTCGCCGGCAGAGCCAGCCATTCGGGCACTGATAGCGGGCACGCCGGGGAAGTACGAAGCTCTGATGGTAGGAATGGCGATCGAAACAGACAGACCAAGACCAGTAGAGAGCTCACCGTCCATGGTCTGAGTGGAGTAGCCGCTGGCCGCAGTGACGGTTTGCGTAGACGTGAATGCTCCGGCTTCAGCTCCCTCCTTCAAGCAAACTCCCGAACCGTAAGCGTTCTTGCATCCGTATTCCACAGTGCTTCCCGAGTCAGTCCACACGTTGAAGTCCTCGACGAGCATATCCGTGCAGGGTACGTCGGGAGGGCAGTTGAACTTGATGGGGCCACGCTGTCGGCCGTCGGCGCATGTACCAGACCATCCGGAGAACGACATGTTGGTGTACAAGATGCCATCTCCTTCAACAGGCTTCATGGACGACCATGTCGCGTCGAGATCGAGAGTGTAGGCATTGGAGTGACCGATAAAGTTGTTGAGAGCGACGTTGGAGACTGTGCCACTGCCTCCGTAGGACTTGAACATGTACATCTGGTTGGAGTTGTGGGTATAGACGTTTGTGTACTCGATATCGTGGATATCTGGTCTGCGGTTAGCGAGATTCTGAGATCTGAGTCTCTCGACTTACCAGTATCGGTGGCCAGAGAGCCCATGGCACAACCACCCGACCAGTTGCAAAAGATGTTTTCAATCAGAAGATGGTCGGATGGGTTCTTGACCGTGACACACTCATCCTTGTTGCTGACCTCGACGTCGTGGATCCCTTCACATTGTTAGTCGTTCTCATGCTGGCAGATAGCCTGGACTTACAGATGTTAGATCCCCAAACGTCGATGCCGTCTAGGCCGCCTCGAGCTCCACCATGGATAGCCATGTTGTAAACTTCGCCATCGGAGCAAGTATCGAGAGAGAAATGGAATGCAGGAGCTATAATTGTCGAGTCAGTTTCGACACTTGCGGTCTCTGAACGCAGTCCTTACCATCAACCAGGGCAACATCGTGAATCGAGAAGCCCTTGACGTCGTAGAAGCGGAGGATTCGGGGGCCATATTCGTCATCTGTTTGGAGGTTAGTATTAATTACTCTAGTTATTTCACTGTGCGCAAGACAAACTCTTGTGGAACTCATAGCCATATCCTTGGATGGCGCCCTTGGAGTTGCTACTGTACATCTCAAAGTCCTGCATGTGCTGGAAGAAGAGCATGTTGCCACCATCGGTGCTGTTGAATATTAGTAATGAAGGCACAAACTCCTTTCTCATGCCTACCCAATGCGGTAAAGAGTTCCATCAAGACGGAATGACATGGCACTCTTCGAAGACAACTTCAACCATGTTCCAAGTCCATAGTCGCCCTCGGGAATGTACACCTCGCCACCGCCACCGCTGCAATCATCCCACGCCTTCTGAATAGAAGGGCCATTGTCAGTCTTTGCATCGGCGGTGGCACCATAGTCCATAACGTTGCAGGTCTTGACGGCTGCCTTGTCAGCGGGGCTGGTTGAGGGCCCGACCTTGCCGCTCAACTGCGCAGCAGCTTGAACGGCGGAACCAACGGCAATCAATGCCGATATGAAAGAATGATGCATAGTTGGAAAAGTGAAGAAAAAGAGTGAATGGAATAAAGAAACAAGAAGAAACGACCGAAAATTCAGAACACCAAAAGAAACATTTCAAGATCAGCCTGGGGATCGTCGACATTTAAACATGATCCGCGTCTCGGATGTTGAAGCCGCGGAAAAATGCACGTTCCAAACATAGGGCAGAGTTCGATATTGATGAAGAATGACCCGATTTTCAGGCTCGCTAGGAGATGAGTTCCGTTTCAACGGGACCAGAGCAGTACTCGTGGTGGATCAGATCTCCTGACTTTCCTGGTGGCAGGGTTGATGAAACACGCCAAGTTTCGACCAGCAGGTGTTTCGACTGTGAAGGATAAACCCACCAATGAGGACCTGGGATCAGATCTTTCAAGGACTAACATGTTTTCTTTAAAGGGCGAAGGGTTGAGCAACGCGTAAGTTAGTGAGTACGCGTCCATCTTCTAACTGGCGCCCATCTCGACGTCAAGGTGATGTTCCTCACGGAGCTCCTTGGAACTTATCCATAGGCCACTAGGGTAAGAAACCCGGGTAAAACCCGAAATCATTTTACTTCTAAGTAGAGATTGAGGTGATAGAATGTCCCGAGATGCCAACAAGCCCTATTCCGTGGGCACCTCAGCTTGTGCTGCCAGACGGGCAATATACCTAAAGCGAGGCCCCTCCCAATCCACCAAGCCCGAGTGAGCCGTGACTCTGTTATCCCACACGACAACAGATCGAGGGCTCCATTTAACGCGACACTGAATATCCTGACTGAAGGCGATATGATGATAAAGAAAGTTGAGCAGCGCATCACTCTCTTCCTTCTTGTAGCCCACAATCGATCGGGCGAACTGAGGCTGCACGTAAAGTGCCTTCTCACCCGTCGCTGGATGAGTTCGTACTAGGGGGTGCACAGAAGTGACTGGGTCTCTCCTCAGTTGGCCACCATTCTTGAGGGCAGCCTGAGCTTGTTCATGCGCGGAATGCACCACCTTGAGCCCTTCCAATCTCTGTCGGAATGCAGGAGATAGTCGCTCATAAGCCTTGACCTGGTTGACAAACAGAGTGTCTCCTCCAGCCTCGGGGACGTCGATGGCGAACAAGAATGTGGTCCCTGGAGGCTGCAGCTCGTAGCTCACGTCGCTGTGCCACGAGACGGACGTAGTTCTGGTCTCGAGGAACTTGTCATGGCCTACATCATCGAGACCGCGGTGGACCATGTGAAGCTCAGGAAACCCGGGCACAGCGCCACTAGAAGCGAGGAGGTGAGCCTTGAGACAATGAGTCGCGGCCAAAAGTGACCTTGAGGAATATCAAAGAAGGAGTAATTACCTGACGGGATGGATATGGAGCTTGCCGAAATAGCTCGCAAGATCAACAGCCTGCTGAATCGGGATAGTGTTGAAGTCTTGATCGTGGAAGACGACAACCTTTGAAATGTTAGCTAGGCATTACTTGGGGGTTTTCTCGTGGTAGCAAACCTTCTTCTGCGCCACCAGGAGTGCGAGTTCGTCCTTTGCCTTGTTGTCCAGTTGAGAGAGCTGAACGCCAGTGACCTCTGCACCGATCGATTTAGTGATGTCGGCAATCTTGACACCTTCTTTCAGGAGGGAACTGAACTTAGGATCCGCGTCCTTTCCGTGCTCGTAGTGCTCAAAGAGCTCCAGAGGTGCCATTCTTTGGTCACATGGTGATTAGCTTTACTTCCATTCGCAAACGAGTAGATGAAGACCCGGTCCATACTTTTGTCCATTCTCATTGCCCCAGTAGGGGAGACCATATCTGTGACAAACGTAGTGTTAGGCTCAAGGTTGTCATGCTGCAAAGGTCCAAACGTGTTTTGCACATACAACTCAAGAGGTGAAGGTGATGTCTTGTTGTGTGGCAGAGGCTTCAGAGCGCCGCCCTGCAAGGACTCCGCGGTAGCTGTGATGGACGGCATTTCTCACTGAATCTAGTTGGTGATGGTCTCAAAGCTGGCCTCTTCTTCTGTTGCCGGCTGAGATCTTGTATTATGTATGCACTAGCCACCGTAGCCGAGGACCCCAAGTAGATGTCTCCGACTCTGAAGGACAAACGTGACGATGCAAGTTCACGCCGTAGTACCCTCATCCGTGCCCCAGACAAGTCGCCATCCTGGCCAAGGAGCTCGTGACAGGACTCGTAGATCCATCGATCCTTTGTCACAACCCCTACGAGATGCTTATGTCCGAGATGCAATGTAAGTGCGGAAACAAGCCACTGCGGGACCAAATACAACCTCTTTCACTACCCAATACCTGTGCTGGACCCTTGTCGGCCTTCCTCCGCGATGCTGACGACCTTATCTAACATGGCTAAGCTACCTGAGATGTGCTCCGCTCCACATCGGCTTGCTCCGCGACGCTTGTGCTTCAGGGTGGCACATCTGCATACTAACGAATCACGTAATTATAGTCCAATGGGGCCTTGTCTAGGATGGCCAAGGGGGATGTGTTGCTAGGGATCCACATCGGTCTCGCTCCGCGATGCAGGAGAGTCCTTCATTGCTTGCCATAAAGCCATTGTCAAAGTCGGTGCTTGAATGAGCTCCATGTGTCAATGGCGTCACCTTTCGCAACCTTCCCCCGGTCCTGAGTCGTGAAACCTCCTACAATGCCACCTCCCAAGAGCTTGCTTGGCCGCCACAGGCTACTGGCCCCGACTGCAGGGGTCTTTGTAAGCCCGATATGTCTGGGGACCATGAATTTCGGGAGTGTCATGAACGATTCACTGGGCGAATGCGCCAAGGAGACAGCGTTTGAGATTCTTGACTACTTTTACGAGCAGGGAGGCAACTTCCTTGATACGTAAGTGGGAGTTCTATACCTTGCGTTCCAATACTGAGCTTCCACATAGAGCATCAAGTTACCAAGGAGAAGAGTCTGAGAAGTGGTTGGGCGAATGGCTGTCCAAAACCGGGCGGCGCGACGAGTTCGTTCTGGCAACAAAGTACACGGGCAACTTCAAGTCCAGGTCCGAATCGTACCGACAACAGTCCAACTTTGGGGGCAATGGCACCAAAAGCTTGCACTTGTCCGTGGAAGCGAGCCTCAAGAAGCTCCAGACGACGTACATCGACCTCCTATACCTTCACTTCTGGGATATGACGGCAGACATACCCGAGATCATGCAGTCACTCAATCACCTCGTTACTTCGGGCAAGGTCCTATACCTAGGTATTTCGGATACGCCAGCCTGGATCGTGGTCAAGTGCAATGAATACGCGCGGCAGCACGGACTCAGACAATTCTCGGTATACCAGGGCCGTTGGTCTGCGGCTGATCGGGATTTTGAGCGAGAGATCATTCCCATGCGCCGGGCTGAAGGGATGGGCTTGGCACCATGGGGAACACTTGGGCGTGGCCTGTTCAAGCCCAAGGACCAGATCAAAGTGGGTGGTCGAAACATGCCCTCGATGAACAACGGCCGCGAGGCTTTGGTATCGGAGAAGCTGGAGCAGATCGCCAACGCCAAGGGGGCGCCCATCACATCAGTTGCCTTGGCATACGTGCTACACAAATCGCCATATGTCTTTCCCATCTTGGGCGGTCGAAAACTCGACCACATTCGAGGCAACATCGAGGCCCTGGGCCTGCGTTTGACGGGCCAGGATATTGAGGAAATTGAAACTGCCTACCCGTTTGATGTCGGCTTTCCGCACAACTTTCTGAGCGGGAACACTAATCGCGGACCCAGAGGACCTGGGGATGTTCGCACCGCCAATGTACGTGGTGTGTTTGACTATGTTGAAGACATCAACCCTATCTTGCCTGCATTCGAGGAATGACTAGTGTTTGCACATGGCTTTAGCATCATGTTCAGATAGTTATAAAGGGTTGTTGCATGATGAGTATCGTGTCCATATCTGTTCGCCTCCCTAGGTCAAAGCCGTATATAGACAGGTCAAACTTGCGCCTAACACAAAAACTCTCTGACGACATGAATGTTGGTCAAGGAATTTGAGGAACTAATCTTGTGTCAGAATTGTCTACAAACGAGCCTGTCGATGTGCAGCAGCTCCTTGGTCCAGGCTTGCACGGTATCAAAGGGCAAGGTTGGCTCAGGATTTGTTTCGATTGCCATGGTGAAAGGGCAAAGCGCATTATCTTGCCCTCTAGGTATCTAGCATATCACTGTCGGAACTACGAGCATTCACGGACAATTGCAACTAGGAGAATCTTGATGTTAACCATCGACCACAATTGCTACAAGCTCAAACTACTAAAGAGTCTAACAGCTTACGGCCAGCTATGCCAACTCTCGTGTATGTCACGAAGATCAATCCCAGCCGGGTCCCTCTTGAGATACGACGTAATGTCAAAGTCGGGATCCGCCTCCCTCAGCGTCCGGCCGTTTCCAAAGAAAGCAAACCTGTTTCCACTGCCAGAGATGTACTCGTACTCAAAGTCCTCCCAGCGAGGGTTCCGACGGATAAAGGCCAGATGAGAGGCACTGCCAGGCCAAGCACCGTGTATCCGCGCGCCGGGACGTCCACCGTTCGCCCAGGAGCTGCAGTTGCCAGTCATGACAGTTGTAGGAAAGTATGCGTCAGCATAAGATATGAAGTCATCCACGGCTTTGGCAGATGGCGTGATGGTCTTGATACCCTCACTGGATACCTTTCGTAGGACCTTGGCGTAGCAAGTGATTTGGCTTTCAATGCTGTGTACAAAGGTCCCGGCGATACCGTTGGTGTGGACAGTTCCGATAAAGAGCAGGTTGGGGAACCCAGAACTCGCCATTCCAAGGTATGTCTTTGGAAATCCAATCTCGCCTTCAGGTTTCCACGCTGTCTTGAGATCCACGCCACGGGCACGGATGGGGAAGGGAGGGGCAAAGCTGATATTGTGGCCGGTTGCGCAGAAGATGGCATCCACTTCACGATGGACGCCGTCGACCGTCTCAATACCGGTGGCAGTGAATCTTGAGATGGGGGTTTGAATGTAGTCCAGGTTATCCTCAGTGAGGGCTTCTAGATATCCGGGGCCTGGTGTCAATCTCCTGCAGTGAGGCGAGAAGTCGGGTATCATCTTCTCGGCCAGGCCAGGCTTCTTTTCCAGCCGTCGACGCATAATGTCGATGAACCTCGCTCGGTAATCGGCATTCTCCTTGGTCCCTGCCTTCATGGCGTTGGCACCTCTCCAGTACCGGTCCTCTGCGTCCTTGCGGAACTCGAGGTATGTGTCTGGGTTCTCAAAGGACTTGATCTGCTCTTCAGAGATGTATTCTGGCCCGAACTGGCGTTCGCGGCCGCCCCATCCCGCAGCGATCCATGTCTTGTTGCGCGCATAGTGGTCGATATGCTTTGCAACCTTTTGAAGTTCCGGAACTAGCTGGATGCCACTGGCTCCATTGCCGATAACCGCGACCGTCTTTCCAGTGGGATCATAGGTCGGATCCCAGTTGGAACTGTGTCGAAGGTGGCCCTTGTAATCCTTGATGCCAGGATAGTCAGGTAGCTTCCACTCGTTGAAGCGACCGATTGCGGTGATGACAAAGTCGAAATTCTCGACAGAGGTGTGCTTCGAGTCGACATCCTGCAGAGTGAGAGCCCAAGTCGACTGCGCGTCGTCCCATTGCGCAATCTCGACATGGGTGCCCATACGGAGAAACCGGGCAATGTCATACTTTTTGGCCAAATCTTTCCAATACTCCAGAATCTCAGCTCCCTCAGCAAACTGCTCAGACCATTGAAGTTTGGGGGAGAATGTGGTCTGGTAGACATGTGATGGGATGTCGCATCGCACACCTGGGTAGATATTTTCAAGCCAGGTTCCGCCCTGTCACACACAATATTAGCTTCTTTCGTCCTTGCTCGTTAAATGACGTAAACCGTGGTAGGAAGCCTCATACTCACCACCTCTTTGCTCTTCTCAAAGATTGTCAGCTGTATATTAGGCACCTTTAGAGGGAGTAGAATCCCAGATAAGATACCTGAGAGCCCAGCGCCAATCACAGCCACGCGAAGGGGACGAAAGTCGTCAATACATCGGTCCTCAAGCTTGAGATCTGATACCGGATAGGACGCCACAGTCTCCAGGCGTGAGGGCTGTTCAGGTGCCTGGTCCTCGGTGGTGTGGCTGTCTGGGGCATCCACACCGTTGACCACAGTACCGTTCACCGAGACTTTGTCTTGTATGCGCAAATCTCCAAGCTTGGATGCTAAGTTCTGGCCGTTGACTGCGGTCCTAGGTGTGGGGGAGTTGCCCTCAGGCCTAGTATCAGAGACGATGGCCATATTGTTGTACAACGGCGGGCAAGGGCAGTCCGAGGATGACTGACTAACGGCATCTTCCAAGAGGAAAATTTATGGTTTTGATATGTGTCGAAGTATTATGAAAATCCAGCTAAGCTATCATGGCTCGGCCGGATGACGCGATCGCCACAAAGGTAGACGGCAGATGACGCCCGATGGGGACCGGCGAAAGGGATCCAACCGGCCCCACACTCGCCGGGGGTTGGTCTCTTCGGCTAGGCAAACCTGGCTAAAATGGATCTAGTCCCCGCTTGCAACCCCAGTTGACCCCTGTCTGAGCATCGGCAAGCTCCCCGACAGCCACCAACCCTACAGAACCCACAGATAGTCTAGCTTTGATCCGACAGACACGGAGACTGAGCGGACTTACCGGATCTTGCCTCTCACCGTCTCTGGGAACTCTTTGAACACGCTCTTCATCTCGGCTGAGCCTGAAGGGGCAGGTTTGCGTGCATTTCCAATACAAGCACGCCTTCTGAGATGTTGAGATAGCTTCCCATGGGTCAGAGAGCTTCACACGGAGGCGAACTTGCGTGAATTCCCAATAGGAGCACGCCTTCCGTCACACAGAGGAGATAGATAGTTGGGAAAGCGTCAAGACGTGGCACAACGACAGTAGTATATGTGCCGCCTCGGAACCTCTTCGAAAAGTAAAAAAGTAAAACCCAACAACCCAGTCGACGAACCATTCTTACAGATCCAAGATTTCTGCAAGTCCAGGTGTTCACAATGGCCATCAGATGGTTTGCGGCCACAGACTCGCCGAAAGAGAGAAAGTTGATCGTCAAGCTCGATCTTCTCATCGTACCATACGTCTTTCTCGCGTATTGGGTCAAGTACATTGACCAGTCCAACATCAGTATGACCACTCACTCGACAATTGTCACTGAAAAGTCAAGCGTTCTAACCGAGCAACAGATAATGCGTACGTTTCGGGCATGAAGGAAGACCTTCAACTGTACGGCAATGAACTCGTCCAGTTTCAGACCATGTATACCGTTGGGGCTGTGGTTGGCCAACTTCCCTTCATGTACCTGCTCACCCACGTTCCGCTTCAATGGTTGATTCCGGCCGTCGACGTCCTCTGGGGGATTTTCACCCTTCTCCAGTTTCGCGCGACCAGTGCTGGTGAAGTCATGGGATACCGGTTCCTCGTCGGCTTCTTTGAGGCCGCTTTCTACCCCTCTATCCAGTTCATGTTCGGGTGCTGGTATCGAAAGGATGAGATCTCTCGTCGCGCTGGCATCTTCTACAACGGCACCACCTTGGGTGTGTTGACTGCTGGTTTGATCCAGGCTGGAACATCAGCCCGTCTTCATAATGTTCATGGCTTAGCTGGCTGGCGCTGGATGTACATTATATGTGCAATCATCACCATCCCAATCGGCATTCTGGGCGTCTTCGTCATCCCCGGCACACCGGCTATGCCAAACCGGATAGTTTTGACCCAGGACGACATTGATCTCTCAACCTCGCGGCTAGAGGCGGCTGGTCACACAACATCCGAGAAGTTTCAGTGGAAATCAGTTGGAAAAGTCGTCAGAAACCCCATATTCTGGGCACTCCTGGTTATCTTGACCCTGTTCTGGAATTCAGGCGGAGCGCAAGCTAGCGGAGCCTATTTGCTGTGGCTCAGGAGCTTGAATCGCTACTCCATCCCCAGGATCAATGAGCTGGGAACGTTGCAGCCCGTCTGTGGCATCTTTTTTGTTCTGGCGACTGCATTTGCCTCTGACTTGTTGGTTGGGCCTGTGTGGGCTCTGACAGGCGGTCACATCTTCAACATCATCGGCCTGGTCATCTTGGTCATCTGGGATGTCCCAGAGGGAGCTAAATGGTTCGCGTTCATGACCAACTTTGCTGCAGCGTCAACGTCTACTGTCATCTTCAGTTGGATAAACCATGTCATGAGACATTCCCCAGCTCAGCGATCCATCACGCTCATTATCGGAGCGGCCTGGGCACAGTCATCCACAGCCTGGGTTGGACTCCTTACCTATCCTACCGTGGAAGCTCCAAGGTACACCAAGGGCTTTTCCTTTGGCATCGGCATGTCGGTCACCTTGATTCTGCTGGCGCACCCGCTCAGTTGGTGGATGAATTCACGCGAGTAAGTCTGCCTATCATAACCCTATTGGGCCTTGTGCTGGGTCATGATGCTAATCTAGATGCAGAAAACGCGGAGTCGATTCAGGAAGCACCATAGAGTCTCTGGATCAGCCAAACGATGACTCCAGCGACTCAGATAAGACAGTTCGCACAGTTTCAGTTCAGAAGAACTAAGCGTCTAACGGTAAGTGGGCGTATGGTGCACAGGTCTTGGGCTTGCTTGCAGCTAGCTAGGAAGTGTGCTCTTAGGAAGTTGTGCGAGCCATAAGGAGATGTGTTGGTCGAAGGTGTGTTTAGAATATAGGGGTAGGATGTTGATTAGGTAGACCAATGGACTTGTTTTACCTTGGTAAACACTCGTGGTAAACACTCTTGTTCTTTGACGTAGTAAACGTAGCCAATACCTCCCTTTGAGGGAGTAAATCGCACCACAATTTCAGAATCCTTGGAAAATGTGGGCTTATGGACTAGGTTTCAATGCCATCACAAGTTAGTAAATTCATTCTTCCTATTGTGGCCGGCGCCTCTTTTCGAAACGTCATTAACGACGACCAAAACTCTGGACCAGTCCGGATGATCAAGAATCACATATACATATCATGGCGGTCTCGCCTCAGTACTGTCAAGTCTAAACACCCCTACATTGCCAGGGCTTGGTCCATCAAGTCCATCAAACCTTCTCCTCCGCCACGCTTTGAAGCCCAGTACGGCTGCAGAGTCTCTATTCCTTTCATCACACAGGACCTCCAGTCCGATGGGATCTGAACCTCTTGTGCACCGGCCAACTTCCCGTCCCTCTGCGCTTTCTCCGCCGCAGCGAACCGCAGGCACGATCCGGTCAAGCTTCGCAGGTTGAACCAAGTCCCCTGATGGAGACTTTTACTAATGTTGAGGATCTTCAAGTACGAGAATCGTAGGTTTTGAGAAGCCAGCTTGGCCACTCTGCTTAGAAGCTGTGCGTCGCATCCTTGAAAGTCTTCCAAGGAAAAGTCGGTGCACAACCGTAGCAAGGGACGGTAGGTCATTTCAAGGCTTGACAAATACCGCTGCCTCAGTACCATTGTCATTGGATGGTCTAGTTCAGGAAGAGTCCAGTCTGTAGTCATGTCGAATTGAAGCTGAGCTGGCAAGGACGAACGCCACTCGTGGATCTGGGCCTCGAATATCTCGGCGTGACGTACCATTCGCGGAACATCCCGCTGCTGAATGTTGTCAAAGTCGTAAACATGGCATTCGAGGAGGTCATTTACGAGGTGGCGTGCAGCAATCTCAGCCAGATAGTAGAGCCAGCTGCGCTCGCTGTCGATCGTGGCACCGCCAAGTATTGCATCGTCCAGGTCTGGCAGTGTTGGAAATGGACGAAGAACATCGCAGTCCTGCAAGACTGAGGGAGGAAGCGACAATTCGGGGTGTAGCTCGCTGCACAAAGATGGGTAAGTATGAATCGAGAACCTAGGGGCGACTGAACATGAACGGACATACCAGATGGATTTCCAAATCGTGAAGCATAGAGCATCTTGGACGCAAATCGGACCGGACCGGAGTCGCTCGGGAGGCTTAGGCGACGGACCGCTGTGTACGTTGTCAGCAGCACGTCTACTTGTCCCCAGTCGTGAATATGCTCACTTGCGCATGACTGTGCAGAACCACGCGTTTGCCGCATGGCTAAAGTACTTCCAGGCTTGGAGCGGTTGTAAGTTGAGCATGTGCCATATCCTAGTTCTGAATTAGCTTCAAACTGGGAGCTAAAATCGTTGATTCTTTCAACCTGGCATTCTTACCCTGCCAGGCACAAACATTGCACAGCCGTGATATCATTTCGGTCAAGGACAAGGCCTAAGCGCTTAGATGCGACGTTCCAGTACCCAACGGCTAGGTCGGGGTCGCTACGACGTTGAAGCTCGTCAAAATCGGTTCCGCTTGAGGCTTCAGGTGTTTGAGGTGCTTCCAATGGTTCAGTCATAGCACCAATAGCACATACAAGTGCAACGAGGCAAGTCTCAGGCGACCAATCGAATTGGCTTTCTGCTACCCGAAGAATCAGGTCGTGTAGTGTTGGAAGATGCAGTATGGGGTTGAATAGGTGCACAGTATGGATATATCTCGATTCTAGGTCAGTTAGGAGCTTTATATCGGTGCTTGGCATTGAATGGTCTAAGGTGACTGGGAGGTTGGCGTCCGGATATATGTCGCTCGCCACGATATGTGAGTGGAAGATGCGCCATTGAATAATGTTTTCAATCTTTTGAGTCCAACGTAGAGAGGCTGCAGCTGGCCTAGGTCGTAGATAACTACTTGGAGTTGCTGGCTGAGGAGTTGATGTGACAATGGAGGTCGATGGTGATAAACCTTCCCTATTACTCACAGTCGCTTCTGGATTCTCGACAAGCACTCGCTCAGTCGGTGGCTTCAAGACGATCTCACGAAGTTCGCTGAGGGCATGCAAAACCTCTCGGCCAAAAACATGACAGCTATCTTGTGTTTAGCATGATGCACTCCTAGGGCAGCAAGTGTAGAGGTGTGACTGCAACTGCTTACCAGGAGCTGGCTTCCGCCTCATACACACAAGGCTCGCCAATCTTCAGACAGTAGCCGCAGCTTGGCCTTTGGTTGTCGCACTTTGTTTTCCGCGATCGACATTTTCGGCAGGCAACCGTTCCCCGGGTTCGGGGTGGTTGGCCGGCAGAGGACAGCGACGCAGCAGCCACACCCACATCTTGGGCCTCGCCCTCGGCCCCGGCCTGGTTGAATGGCTGGTAGTCGTCATTCTGAATCGCCGAACCCCCTGCTGACCAGGTATGATGGGTCGCGGGGGCTGCCGATTCAATCCGGGGGATCTTGTGGGGTCTCTGGTCTCCCAGGAGCAGATATCGAGATTCTCTTGAGGCATCCATCTTCAGCGGCACCTCCGCGAGACGTCTCAAGACACTTGGTGGGGGGCAGCCTTTCGTCGGAGCTCCGCGATGCTTATATCGTCCCTGGCTTAGGTTGTCCACGTGGAACCTCCGCCGTCGGGAAGAAGACAGCAGACCAATCAGGTCTCTTCCTTGGCGGTTGCGTCAACGTGCTCCTGGCTTTGCTCATCCACACTCGCCGAAAATCTACGCTTCTGGCTGGGCTTTCGAGTTTCCAGATTGCCCCAGATAACGGTGCTCGCAACTAAAATAGCGGTTCTCTTGGCATTCATCACGCCACCGAGCCGAAGCCAGATTGGGCCGTTCAGCCAAGACGCAATAACAGGGTCTTGGAGACGTCATTGCCAGAATGGCTGGGTCTACCAACAACCAATTAAGTGACAGATTTATAAATGGAACTCGAAACAACAGACAACATCTTACCTATAAAGAATATGTTGTGATGACAAAAAACAGAAGGGCATCAACCATTGCCAACCCTGAATGACCATCTTCTTTCCATGTGTTAGAAAGGTTGACTGGTAACATGACGACTCCAGACATCCAAGGGGCTGAAAAGCCACCCAAGAAGCAGATTTTGCTCAATGCCTTTGATATGTCCACAGTTGGCCATCTCTCGGTCGGACATTGGAAAGTGAGTGGAACCCTGTCTAAGATTGAAAAACACTGACCCTGGGGCAGAATCCAGCTGATAGATCGGCAACAAAGCGCAAGCTGACTTACTGGGTTGAGCTGGCAAAACTTCTCGAGAGAGGGGGTATCAGTGGTCTCTTCCTTGCGGACACAAATGGAGGATTCGACATTTATGGCGGAAGCGTCGAGGAGAGCATCAGGAAGGCCGTTCAATGGCCGGTGACCGACCCATCCATAGTACGCAGCAGGCTCATTCCTCGATCTAGTAAAACAATGGGAGCGCATTTTGCTGACAGCTTATTGTAGCCGATCACCGCCATGGCGGCGGTTACCAAGAATCTCACATTCGGCATCACGGCGTCAACATCCTTCGAAACTCCTTTCGTTCTCGCAAAGAGGTTTTCCACCCTGGATCATATGACAGATGGACGTATTGGCTGGAATATCGTCACGTCGTGGAAGAAGTCTGCATTTAATGCCATTGGCATTGATCCTATCGAGCATGATCAGCGATATGCGCAGGCTGATGAGTACATGAGAACATTGTACAAGTGTGTTTCCCCTCTCTCTTTGGAGTTCAAGGACACGTCATCTTTTGCTAACATGGCTTCTTGATAGGCTATGGGAGGGTTCGTGGGCTGATGATGCACTGCAACCTGATCCAACTACAGACAGCTATATCGACCCGTCCAAAGTCCGTCATATTAATCATCAGGGCAAGTATTACACGTTATCCACACGCCACATCGTGGATCCCTCCCCTCAGCGAACCCCGTTCCTGTTCCAGGCTGGTGCGTCAGCTGAGGGTATCGACTTCGCAGCTACCCACGCAGAGGGCATCTTCGTGTCTTCACCATCACCCGAGCTGCTACGGTTTCAGATTGAGAAGAACCGCAAGATTGCAGCAGATAAGGGACGGGACCCAAGGTCTTTAAAGTTCTACCTCTCCTTTACTCCCATTCTGGGAAAGACGGACCAGGAAGCCCAGGAAAAGTATGAGGAGCTCCGGAAGAGCGCGAGTCCAGTTGGCGGCTTGGTTCTGTTCAGCGGATGGACTCGCATCGACATGTCCAAATACTCACTTGACGAGGACATCAGCAAGATAGACTCTGATGAAGCCAGGAAGTTGTGCGACATGTTCAAACCCACTGCCGAGGCGCCCATCTGGACACCTCGTCTCATCGGCATAAGAGCTGCCATGAGCCAAATCTCACCGTCTGCTGTTGGATCTCCAGCAACCGTAGCGGACGTAATGGAGAATTGGATCAAGATTTCCGACGTGGACGGTTTCAACCTTGGATATGTCACGTCGCCTGGCTCCTTTGAGGACGTCGTGGACTTGCTTGTGCCCGAGCTTCGGAGGCGTGGCATCTACCCCGAGGCGGTTGAACCTGGATTGACAGCACGAGAGCGGGTCTATGGGAAGGGCCAAGCTCGGTTGAGGGAGGATCATGCTGGGAGCAGATACAAATATGAGGTATACCGGGAAGAGGAGCCATACGTTGCGGATGGTCAGCTCGGAGAACTGGTCGGATAGGAGCTAGCATCGGGACTTGAGTCCCGTAGATGCTGATGAACATATGAGATCCACTACGTGGAAATGGCGTGCTCAAGCGATGCTATAGGAGTCAACTATATATAATACCTTGCCCCCTCCTCTCAATTTAGCACTGACTCTCGGGACTACAACAAACAGCCCGGTTTCTTCATCCTTTCTGAGTGTTGTTAGTTCACTCTATTGCATGCCCTTATTCAACCCACAACCATCAAATTCTCGCAGTAACCCAGCGATCAAATCACCAAATATCGACGATGCCCGAATCAAAAATTATTTCCGACCAAAGCACCAAGGTCACCCAGGCCACAACCACATTCACAGGCCAGGTGTTTTCCAATATCATGCATCACGACAAAAGCGCCGGCATTGCCAGTGTCACATTCACGCCGTGCGCTCGGACGCACTGGCACACGCATGTTGAAGGGCAAATGATCCATGTACTCTCAGGCAGTGGATGGATTTGCGACAAGGGAGGCAAAGCCAGACGGATCAGGGCTGGCGATACGATCTGGGCGTCTCCGGGGACAACTCACTGGCATGGGGCTGACGATAACACTCTTATGACCCATCTAGTAATGGTTACTGGAGAAACGAACTGGCATGCGCCTGTGACGGAGGAAGAGTATAAGATACGGGATGAATGAGAGTTGCGGTAGAATATGCTTCACATGGTGATAATAGATAATGATTATTACTACCCACGCCAATCGTCGTCGAGTGTAAGCAGCCCTCCCAGACATGAATGTGTGAGCGTATTCACATACAGTTTTGAAGTGTCAAGTTAATGTAAGCTCAATCACATATCTCACTAAGAAACAGTCAAAAGTATCGCCTAGCTCAATGTTGCAGCCAGATTTTCAGGAAACGGCCCGTGACACTCCCGAAACACGGTCCGGTCTCGACCGTGTGGCTTTCACCCGGTCAAATGCCGCTTTATGCATATCAACCTCTAAGCTTCTCTACCGGCGCAACTAGCCCGTTCAATAGTGTTGCCTAGTCAGCCTTATCGGCGAGTGAGATGGTCCCAAACAGTCACCCACCAAAGAGAAAGAGGCAGCCCGCATTGCGGCTGAATCTAGCCATCTGCCATCACTCAAATCGCTCTCTGATTCGACGATGTGGTGGTCAGCCGTTCTCGTAGTTGCAGGCGGCGTAAGCGGTGTTGAGGGGGACCTGCGCCACTCAGCGGCATTGGAGTGATTGTCCAACTTGCCTAGAACCCTTTTTGAGACATATTCCCCGCTCGTGAGATTCGCTGCATAATGGCATTTGCATGATTGGCTATTTGTTCTCGAATTATGAAAAATGTGGGTTGAAAAGTCGGGTTTTCTCTCCTAACTGCGTTGCACTTTTGCGAGCCAAGATTACCAATGTCCGCCTTGTGACTGAGGGTTGCACCCTTCTTGTTCGGCTTATTCTGGTTGTTTGCCATTAGCCTCCGAATGCAGTTTGCACCCACCTTTCCCATAACCCCTCAACTTGACCATGAGTCTAGACCCCCCACATGCCGAATATGGCATCTTCTATTGTCTGTAGCCAGACTGCAGTGACGCCCCAATACGACTTAACACCGGGCGTGGCTGGCTGGAGCTAGCCACTCTCCTGTAAGCGTTGGCCCTGGCTGCAGGGTGTCTTTGACTTGGGCGTTCAGCTGGGGTCAGCCTGCATGCTATCTGTTGACCGAGCACAAATGCAAGGACTGCTACTGGCGGGTCGAGGCCTGGGGTTTTCGTCATCTCTCAAGTATGATTTCGCCGTTCATAAGCCCCCTAAGATGGAGAAGCTGACCTGGGAGGAAATGTGGTTGCGAGATTGTGTGTATAAAACCATGCGCATCTCGTCCAATTGCTCCCCTCCTCGAGCAAATCTCTCTTAATCTTCCCTCCTTCAACACCTCATTCATCTTCACCTTCATTTCCATCATGGTTCTCACTGGAGTTTCCCTTCCCCAGCTGCCAGGGACTGCACCAGTAGTTCCCAAGCCTGATGCCATCCTCAAGCAGCCTTCACTCGAGGAGCGAAAGAAGGATGCCAGCATTGGTGTCCAGGATGTTCCCTTTTCTGACATCGATCCAGGTGTATTCAACAGCGAGCTAGTCAAGCTAAAGATTTATGCGAAGCCGGATCAGAAGAACTTGGCTCAAAAGCCAGAGTTGGGTGGAGGCAACATCCAGGAGGGCACCTACGCTGGCACGCAGGCCGCTCTTACACATGCTTACAGCCGCATTGAGCGAAGGTTAGTATAATATTAAAAACGAAGTGCGTTCCTTGCTAATTCTATAATAGCTACGAGTCGTATTTCGACGTCTTGCAAGTCGAGCCAACTCTACCTCGATACGTAGATCTTTCCCAGAAGAAGCAGATCTACAAGTACTCAGCCTACCCCAAGAACCCCGATGGCACAGATGCCCAGTACCCTCCCCATCTTCAAAGCATCCCATCTGCCGACCAAGTCTCGGAGCTCAAGATCTTCAACGCTCTTGGTCTTGTCGAGACTGGCTTGATGATCAAGCAGATCATTCCAGACACCTTTGCCGGCAAGACCGCGAGGTGGTTGCTCAGCTTGAAGAACGGAGACGTCAGCGGTGCTCCTGACCAAGGTCCCAAGATTGAGGATTATGTCGAGTACAATAAGAAGCATCGCAAGTCTGGCACCGACATTGAACAAGGTGCCAACATTGGTCTCCTTGCTGATTGGTTTGGCGATCGTCGCTTTGCGGAGCAGTCTTTTACTGGCACCAACCCTACGACTATCGAGAAGGTGTCCAAGGATCTCTTGACCGAGTTCATTGACACGGCGAAGCGGGATGGATGGGACTACTGGGCCAAGACTCTTCCCCAGATCGACCCCAAGTCACTGTTCATGCAAGACACCCGTTACTTCCGCAAGGCATTCGGAGCCAAGCCTGATGAGGAGCTCAAGCACAAAGAGCCAGCCTCTGATGACAACTGGGCCTGCTCAGCCGTGACCCTGTTCCAGCTTCACGACGATGGCAAACTTCATCCCATTGCCATCGTGTGCGACTACAAGGTCAGCATGAAGAACTCGGTCACCATCTTCAACCAGCGCAAGTCACCTTCAGATTCTTCCGACAAGGAGAAGAACGACTGGCCATGGAGATACGCAAAGACATGCGCTCAAGTTTCGGACTGGATCCGTCACGAGGTCAGCGTACACTTGACTCGGGCGCACATGATTGAAGAGGCCTTGATCGTGGCTACGCACCGGACTATTCCCATGGAGCACATCGTCTTCAAGATTCTCCAGCCACACTGGTACAAGACGCTCTCCCTCAACGCTGCCGCAAGAACTACGCTTGTGCCTCAGGTCATCAAGGACCTTGTCGGCATCGACCCTGACTACTTGTACCGCTTCGTGCGATACGAGTTTGAGAACTTTGACTATGTCAACAGCTACATCCCCAATGATCTTGCCAAGCGTGGATTCCCCAACACTACCGATGGTTTGGCGGACAAGAAGTACAAGAACTACGCCTACGCTAAGAACATGCTTTCAATGTGGAAAGTCATCCGCAAGTATGTCATGAGCATGCTCTTAATGTACTACAACAAGAACACGGCCGATGAGCTGGTCAAGAAGGACGAATACGTCCAGGCCTGGTCCAAGGAAGTCCAGACCAATGGTTGGATCAAGACATTCCCCACCATCCAGACTCTGGATCAGCTATGTGATGCGCTCACAATGTCCATCCATATTGCAGCTCCGTTCCACACTGCTGTCAACTATCTCCAGAACTTCTACCAGGCCTTTGTGCTCTCCAAGCCACCGGCCCTGTGCAACGCTTTGCCAAAGTCCCTTGCGGAGCTCAAAGCCTACAAGGAAAAGAGCTTGGTCGAAGCTCTACCTATCGGTCGACAGAGGGAGTGGCTGCTGGCAGTTCAAGTTCCCTGGCTCCTCAGTTTCAAGGTGCCTAGTGACCGCAGTCTAGTCAGCTTTGCTCAGTCTCAGTGGCGAGCACAGGTTGGGAATAGCCCGGAGGTTGAGTCGGTTCGCAAGATTAGTGAGATGTTTTACCTCGACTTGAAGAAGCTTGATGTCGAGTTCCTTGTTACCAGCAAGGGAATGGACGAGGGAAGCATTCCTTACATGGTGATGGACCCTGACAACACGGCCGTCTCCATTCTCATTTGAGCATCTCACCGACAGATCGAGGTTCAGCTGCATGAAAAATTTGTATAATACATAGTTAATTGAACAAGGTTAGATACCTCATGGCTAGAACGTAACTCAAGGGTGTCTACTCGATCAACGCCCACAGTCTCTTGCTGATCTGGCCTCGGGCGGGTGGAGGCCTCTCTGCAGCCAGTACCTCATCCATTCCTTCGTACATGTCAATGTACTCCGGCTTTCTGATCCATTCGTCGTCCCGGTAGTAAAGGCGGTGGCCAAAATAGATGAGCAAAAAGGCAGGGATACCGATATACGCGGTAAGAAACGTGCCCACAGACCATTCCGAGGGGAAGAATACGGTAAAGCCATTGATCAAGAGCAAGATGACGGAACCTGCGGAGCCGAAATACATTCCCCATGGTTGCAACCGGGAACGGTACGGAGATTCCAGTTTGTGATGCTCGATCGCTCTCCGGTATCTGACGTAGATGATGCCACAGCAGATCCAGCTGATGTAACCGGACGTGTTTGTAATGTTGATCAGCCAGTTAAAGACTGTCAGGCTGGTGCTAGAAAGAGACAGGTATGCTAGACCTCCAAGACAAGCCGTGATGGCAACAGAAAAGTAGGGAAGGCCGTAACTGTTGCATCTTTTGAAGATTGCAGGAGCGTTGCCAGCCTTGGCGAGGGAATAAAGGTTCCGGGACGCAGAGTAGAGAAAGGCATTTCCGGCAGTGATGGCTGATAGAAGAATCATGGCATTGACGATGCTGTCGAGGACAGGAATCCCGGCGTTGCGGATGGCAATGACAAAAGGGGAGCTTGCTGTTCCAGAGGAAGTGAGGGCAGGGTCGTTGGACATGCAGACAACGCCGATTCCCAGGACACTGGGCATGAAGAGAATTATCAGACGCCAGACGTAACGTCTAGCTGCACGAGGCAAGTTGTAACGTGGTGACTGCATCTCCCCGGCAGTTACAATGAGTTGTTCCGGTGCCAGGACGAAGGCGAACGAGGCCAGTACAAAGGACTGGAGAAGTGCAACAAGACGTCCTGCATCTCCTTTCACGATGTAGGTATTGACAGGTCCAGGGTTCTTCCAGTATCGAAAGTAGAGTGGGTCATGGTTCGGCCCTCCTCCAAAGAAGAGAACAATGGAGAGGAAGATCAAGCCAAGGATGAGTATGATCTTCATCCCAGCGCTCCAGAACTCGCACTCGCCAAATATGCGCACCGGAAAGAAGTTTAGCAGGACGATGATGGCGTAGATTATGGTGATCCAAACGGCGGGACTGACAGCAGGGCCCCAAAAGTCGATGAGGAGGGTCGAAGCGACGAGCTCGTATGGGATCAAGATGCCAAGCGAGTACCAGTATAGATACCCCATGGCGAACCCCATACTACGGGACACGTACTTGTGGCCTTAGTAAGCCATGGTACCGCCGGGAACAGGGAGGTACGTGGCAACCTCTGCGATGCCAGTGACGATGCAGTACACCAGGACCGACAAAACTCCGTAAGAGATGAGCAGGAACAGAGGTCCACCAACGCGAAGGACTTGGGCAGTTCCCAGAAACAGAGAAGTACCAATGGCACCTCCAATTGCAATCATCTGAGAATGTCGGGGCTTGAAGCCTCGGTGTGTATCTTCGTTCGACTGAGGGGACGTGGTGCCATTGTGCAGGCTCTGGATTTCGCCGGTTTGGGTTTCGAGCTTCCCAGAATCATCAACTGTGGCTTTCGAAACGCCAAAGTCAGGATCTGAGAGGATTTCTTGTTTCATGGTGACGGTTGTGGGATGATGAAGAGTGGTTAAGAAGCGGGTAGAATTGTACTCTAAGGGTAGGTCTCACTGGTGGGAAGATCAGACTTCTTATACTGGATCTTGCCTCTTACTCGGAGAAGTCTTGGGCACTTATCTCATAAAGTCCAAGTCCTCACAGGTCGAGGCTATGAGCATGTCGAGTCACACCCTCGTCCGTTTCCCCAGACAAACCTGATAACGAACATGATCCTTCTGGGCGTAGACTTGAGCCGGGGTTTGTGAATGCGGGGTAAGTGGAGAGACTAAGGAGATATCACTTTATGATTCCATCAAAAAGGATTTGTAGATTGACCGGCTTGGGTTGTCATGGTGGCCGCTAGCGGCGCCAACGGCGGCGTTTCTATCAGACGTGGCTTTGCCCCCGATCTTCTCGGAGCTGGTTCGGAGTCTGTTTCTCAATCCTCACGATTTCTTTGATAACTTTAAAGCCAGTCCGGGGTATCCAAACAGACCTCAGCTCATCTCCAAGCACAGACATCGGTTCCCTGGCGCACAACCCCTGAACAGACATCACCCATCATGGCTCATTCCTTCGTATCCAACTCCCACATTCTTCATCGTGCTTTATCGCACCGCCCAGAGAAGGTTATTTCAGCTTCTGGAGTCTCCCTCTTCCTCGAGGGTGGCCGTGAGATCCTGGATGCCTCAGCCGGGCCTTCTGTCTCATGCCTCGGGTTCGGAAGACCCGAGATTGCAGAGGCTGTGAGAAACCAGATCAACCAGTTGTCTTATCTCTACTCGGGAGCACGGTTCACCTGCGATGCCACGGAGGAGCTCGCCTCGATGCTTCTACAGGGGCAGCCGGGGGGTCTCTCCAAAGCCATCTTTGTCAACTCTGGTAGCGAGGCCACCGACGCTGCCATCAAGCTGGCGACGCAATACTGGCACGAACGGGGTATGCCCCAGAAACGCCACTTTATTGCTAGGAAGCAGAGCTACCACGGTAACACGATCGGTGCACTCTGTATCTCTGGCCATGACTCGCGTCGAGCCATGTATCGCGACTGGTTGTCGTCCAACGTCAGCTTCGTGGACCCTTGCTTCTCTTATCGGCTCAAGGGCCACGGGGAGACAGACGAGGAATATGTTGCGCGACTAGCCGATCAGCTTGAGGTCGAGATTCTGCGAGTCGGCCCCGAAAACGTGGCTGCTTTTGTTGCCGAGACGATCAGCGGGACGACTCTGGGCTGTCTTACCGCTGCACCTGGGTACTTCCAAGCAGTTAGGGCTATCTGCGACAAGTACGATGTTCTTCTCATCTTGGACGAAGTGAGTTGCCGTGTTCTGTGCAATAGAACCTAGCTGATCCTTGCAGATCATGTGTGGAATGGGCAAGACCGGCACCATGCACGCTTGGGAACAGGAAGATATCTCAGGACCTGACATTCAGACTATTGGCAAGGCGTTGGGCGGAGGGTACATTCCCCTGTCCGCCGTACTACTTCGCAACAAGATCTTTGATGCCCTTGCTGATGGGTCAGGGATTTTGGCCCACGGCCACACGTTCCAGGTACGCATGGCATCTAACAAAATGCGACAAAGGCCATCAAGCTAACCGTTCACTCTTTCTTAGGCGCATCCCGTGGCTTGCGCCGCAGCCCTCGAGGTTCAACGCATCATCCGTGACGAAGACCTTCTCGGAAACGTGGCACGGATGGGCCAAGTTCTCGAGCGGCTCCTAAAGAAGAAGATTGGACCTCTCGAGTTTGTGGGGGATATCCGGGGTAGGGGCCTGTTCTGGGCAGTCGAGTTTGTGCAGGACCGAGCTACCAAGACCCCCTTTCCCCCGAGTCTGAGGCTTTGCCACCTGATTGTGGACAAGGCGCTTGATCTGGGCTTGAACATTCTGGGGAACCTGGGGACAACGGGGGAGGTCCACGTAGACCATGTCATCATGGCTCCGCCATACGTGGTGACAGAGTCTGAGCTGAAGCGCATGGTTGAGATTCTCGGGGAGGCGATTGAGGCTGTGACTTGCCAAGTCTGCCACACTGAGTCTGCGAGACTTTGATGCATTCTAGAATCCACTGAAATAGCTACATTGTTGTCAATCAATAAAATTGTCATGGATTTAGTCAAAACTCTTTGTTCTTACCGATCATTCGCTCTAAGTCACACGATGTTAGGCTAGAAGAACTGGAAGTGAACCCGGGTTGCGTATCGTGTCTAGCTTGTCGAACTTGACAACTTTTTGCTATCAACAGCTTCATCCTGGGTGGTGACGCCAAGATCAACTTCCATTGGTTCAAACTCCGCCCTGACGTTAGAGCCTCTTCTCTTGGTGAGGAGGAGTCAAGGTTCTGCTATACCATCTTGGGATTGCCCCACCCCGCCCATAGCGCCGTGCATGAAGTGTTTCCCGTGACCTGAGACTTCATCTCATCCTTGCTCACCTCCTTCTATCAACTCTGTTCTTTATCCCGCCCATAGCGCCCGGACGAAAGCACCCTACAGTTGTGCAGAGACTTCAACCGAATAATGGAGAACCCAGGTATTGCCCCCCCAGCGGAGTCATCGAGAAGGGCAGGGTATACCCGACACAGGCGTGGATGCCTGACTTGCCGTCAAAGGTTTGTTCATTGGCCCTCTTACGCAGTGCCACTATCATGGGCAATCAAGCTCTTCTGTCTGCTGACGCTAACGTACTCCAGAAAGAAAAAGTGTGACCAGATCTACCCTGTTTGCACCCACTGCTCGAGACTCAACCTTGTCTGCAAGCGCGAATCACCTCGTCCCCTGAAATCGTCATCGCCTACGCCATCAGATACGGCGACCAAGACCGACTCCGTTGTGACGAAGACTCCGAGGGTAGATTTGCAACTGCGGGGTGTCACACATTTGTGTCAGCCATTAGGCCTGCCGCTCTCGGAGTCGGGAGATGTAGACACAGAGGACCTGGTTGGAAGCAGACGAGCAATGTTGCGATACTACACAGTGACGTTTGCATTTCTCCTCACTACCAATCTGGAAAACAACTGCTTTCTATCAGGTATGCTTCCTTGAAGACGCATGACTCCTGTGCCTTGGGCTAACCTACCCTACAAAGTCATCCTTCCCATGGCGTTTGAATGCCCACCCCTGATGTATGCAGTCTCAGCATGGGCCTCGTCCCATCTCGCCTTGAGAGATGACAAGTTCAAACCCCTGTCTCTACGCCATCGCGGATACGCCCTAGCTCGCCTCCAAGAGTCGGTTCAGCAGAGTCAGCTCTCGACAGAGATGTGTCTCGCAGTCACAATGGTGCTCTGCTCCATGGAGTCAATATCCGAAGCTACCGATAGTTGGTATCCCCATCTCGCCGGTGCAGCTGCAGCACTATCTTTCCAACCAAACTCCCTGGGTGACCCGAAGCAGGCAGTGCAAATCACATTCGAGGGGAGATGGCTGCTGCGCAACTTTGCATATCACGATGTCATGATGAGCGTCTCAATGGACTGCCCTCCGTTGATTAGGGGGTTTTACTGGGCGACGGAGGATGATTCTCTGCCGGATCCGTACTTTGGATTCGCATCGCGTCTGCTTTTTCTCGTGTCTGAGACCAGTGTTCTCAATTCCGACTTTGTCGAGGCCAATGCCCATTCAGAAACTGGCCGAACGAGGACTGGAAGCAATCTATCGATTCAGGCTCGAAATATCGAAGAGGAGCTTCAGAATTGGGTGTGTCCTTCGAGCGATATTGGCACACCACTGGCCCTTCTGGGCGAGGCCTACCGTAACGCCGCGCTCATTCACCTCTACCGAGCCTTGAGACGCCATGTAAGTGGCTACACTACCGTTCTGCAAACCAAGATCAAGTCATGTGTGCAAGCTATCGTCAAGCTCTGCCAGGAAGTCTCGGAAGGGTGTCTGGTGGAGTGCACACTTCTGTTTCCCCTCTTCCTGGCGGGAGGCGAGGCCCACGACATATCCGAGATTGAGGCCATTCGGGAAAAACTCGGTGACATGGTCAGATGGCGTAAATTCCGCAATGTTGAGGCGTGTCTTGAAGTTCTCGATGAAGTTTGGCGTCGGAGGGCTGATGGATCGCGGACGAGTGACCAGGGGCATGTGGATTGGGTAGATATTGTGAGGCATAAGGGATGGAAGCTTTCGATATCGTAATATGAATACATTGCTTGTCATTGGTCACTCCGAGATCGGATTAGTAGTGGTTCAAGTCTCACGTTTGCCTCTTCCCCCGACCTCGGGCCGCTGTTGGCGCCCAGTTACCCCGTGATTGCAGCATGACTCGATTCACGTATCACAACGAAAAAGAGCCGCTGGGACAAGATCAGACTGCAAGAACTGTCTGAAACCATGGTTTATAAACCATGTGCTGACCTCATCCAATTTGATACTGAGAGGGACCAGCATCACTCCTACCAACTAAACCCACACTCTTCCTCTCAACCTCAACCCTATATCACCATGACGGACCAAAACACCTCCAAACCAGAAGAGCTTAAAGAGCGCGCCGACCAGGCCGCTATCCCCTATCGCGGGCCCCGTCTGCCCGCTGTCCCTGACGACCTCGTCGTCCCTGGCATTTTCGACATTGAATGCGACGAACGCCTCTGGGTTCCCCAGGCTCCGGACGTGTGGTTTCGACCACTTCTATTCAGCGTCTCGGGCGGTTACTTTGTCAACATCCTCCGCGTTCGGCGATCTGGCATTTTGTCTCGTCATCGTCACGCGGGTGCTGTACACGCCACTGTGCTCAAGGGCCGCTGGCACTACCTGGAGCATCCATGGTGGGCTACGGAGGGTGGCTACGCGTACGAGCCTCCTGGAGATATTCATACACTTGAGGTGCCCGAGGATGTAAAGGAGATGGTTACACTGTTTCATGTTACGGGTGCTTACATCTATGTGGACCCCGATGGCAACCCCGTGGGAGTGGAGGATGTCTTCAGCAAGTTGGATAAGGCAAGGAAGCATTACGAGGCTGTTGGACTTGGCGCAAGCTTTGCAGATCAGTTTGTGAGATAGATGACATCACAACTATTTCTCCACTCAAAATTGTATTGTATTTGTTGTCAACATGGAATAGCACACTGCTTGCTAATACTTAATGAAATATAAGCCTGTTGAGAGACAAAGGTCTCATCCAGCTGCCTTCTCTAAGATGTCTCTCCATCGGGCCCAAGCACGCCACCACCAGTGCTGACCTCGTACCCATTCCTGTTTTCTTGTCTGCAGTTGTTCTAAACATCTGAAAGCTTTGACCTTTCTCTGTTTCTCGATATCTGAGTGAGAAAACCAGGCTCCGTGTAGACCATACGGCACACGTTGCGGAAGCGTAATCTTTGCAACGACATGCCGCATCTTCTTTGCATCCAGGATCCAGAGTTCTGAGACTGCTGAATCACGGCAGTCGCCATACGCTGTGAGCTGGGACTCGTCAAAGACATAAAAAAGCAGATACCCAGCATCCTCGTCGTTGGAGAACGAAGCTGGGACGAACCGCGGCTCTTGGGCAAAGTGGTTGTGGGGAAGGCGAAAGAGTTGGATAGGATCTGATTCTCTCCCCTCATCGAGGATCTCGCCAACGGTCCGTCTGTCTACACATCCCGTGACAGGCGCGATGTTCATATTTTTACCCTTCTCTATCAAAGCTGTGACGTCCACCTTGACGAGAATATCGATTTTTACAGCTTTCCCGAGAGCGGCTCCAAAACAGGATGACGAGGTGCTGCACCCGTATACATAGCGGGCCTCTGACATTTCGCGGTCCGGGCGAACAGAGGGAAACTCGAATGGTATGGCCGATAATGCCCATTCATACGAGACATTATTTTTCGTCTTATTTGATAGGTTGAACTCGTAGTAGTAAAGGCGGCATTGGTCATTGTCTTGAGTGTCGTGGTTCGAGAAGTCGTCAGGGACTGCTGAAGCTGCGCTAGCATGTTCTTCCAATTCTGTGGGTTGACTTTTGATACTGCTTATGGTTGGAGGAGCAATATTACCAGCGCTATAAATGAGTGTGGCCGAGGTCATCCGACAAGCCAGGAGTTTGACGGACACTACTTTGCCCTCCAGAATTGCATCCCATGCATTAGCCGTATGGAAGATACAGCAGGCCGGGCTGGTGAACCATCGTACATCATAAGGCCTACGACGAGCAAACACACCGAACCGAGAGGGTTTTGATGGGTCGTATGATACCACTTCCCTATTTCTGAATAGGTTTAGAGGATCTAGAGATAGAGGCAGGTCCATAATTATGGTATGCGTGTGCGAGGCCCCAAAGTCGTGCATCATCCTCGCTCCAGATACACCAGCCACGGGTTGGTTGATGAGCTTAGGAGTGTGACTCCCTTTGGAGAGGTTACTTGGAATAACGGAGTAATGGACAAAAGGAGACACAAATGTGTTATGGTAGAGCAGCATTTCCCCCGTCTTGTTGTCCACTTTCGGATGGCCTGTCGTCCATTCCTTCAAAAAGGAAAAGGCACCGTGGCCTCCGAATTGAGGGCCTTGTAACTGGGAATCGGCATCCCCTTGCTCGCCTTCGGCTTGGACACCATCATACCAACCCACAGTATCCAAGGAGGGAAGCTGGATGCGTATCGGCGGACCACTTTCGCAAGTGGCTAGGGCTCTGCCGTCGTGATAGAGTATAGACGTGTTCGCGACACTGATGCGCTTTATCGCTTGCTGCGATCCAGGGAGATGAGAAAGCAACACCAAGAATATAGTCCGTAACACGGATAATATTATGTGAAGTAGGCTTGAGGCTGGATTGACAAGCGTTGTTATACTCGGCATGATTGGTGACGAGACTGTCGTTGTCTTCCTAGACAGACAAAGGTCGGTCAAGATGAATTGATTGACGAATTCAGGGATGACATGGTCATCTTCAACAGAGATCCTTCTGAAAGCGACGCCAGATAGCATCCCATCACCATCAAACCAGTGTGCATCTCTGCCAAGGTCTTGATGGCCCAGTGGATTGCCTCCATTGCGAACATACTGGCCCCCGTGTAACTCTGGGGGAATGTCTCCTGTGTAGACACATGGCGTCAATGGAGTTGTTTGTTGGACAGGTGCAAAGTTCCCAGAAAGGTAGCTGTTCAGGGTAAGCGTTTGTCTTTCATGGTAGAATGATGCCTCTTACGGATGTCGTTGAGATTGTTGTTTTCGACTTGAAGGGCGCATCGCAGATAGAACTTAGCATAGGGTCATAGTAACAGTAGAAATCGATCACATGGCTCCGTACGATCAGTGGAGGGATTGGTTTCATTGTCATCTCTTTCCATCCTTCGCCAATCCATGACTTCAGCCAACACAATGACCACTCCATGGTCGAGACTCATTATCCGGATATCCCGGTCAAGACCACGATGGTTTCCGCGGCGAACGAACTCAAAAGATATCTTCCATCATGTAGCGTATCCAATACCCAACCCTCCCGATATCAAAAATCCCTCAGTCTTGGCGGTTGATGACAAGTACAATGCCTCGCAATGTCTCACAAATCCCGAGTGCTGACGTCAACGACACCCGACTTCGGGAGAGGCGGCACAGCCATCGGGAAACGGTTTCCAGCGTAAAGTCAGTTTCTACGCCATCCCAATTCTTCTCGAGATTCTTCAAATTGCCTCATCTCTCTACGTCGTTGAAAACTTTCTCCCGCAGCGGCCGTTTCTTCTCAAGATGGTGTGGGACTATGCGCTGGTGTAAGGGCCCATCTGCTCGTCACTTGGGCTGTCCATTGACTCCTTGGTAGGCATGTCAAGTACACAATCCCAGTTGGGATTTGTCTTTCCGCCATCTACAAGCCGCTACTATCCCGGCTTGACATGTACAAAATTGGATTTCTGATAGCAGTAGGTTACAGCCTTCACTAGCTTACAAATGCCTCATGGTAACACCTATGCCAGATAGCAGTAGTCTCAACCATGTATGTCGCGCAAAATGATGCAAATTTTGGTCCACTAACTTGAAAGTCCATGGGATTCGTATCTCATCAGGCATGAGATCTGGACATATCCTTCTGGTGCCATCGTCGGCCCAACTCTTTTTGACATCCCAGCCGAGGAGCTTTTCTTCTTCGCGATTCAAACATTTAATACTTCGCTACTATATCTCATAGTCAGTAAAGTCACGTTTCATCCTATCTACCTAGATAGAGGACGCGGTTCTCATAGAGTCACTGGTCAAGCCATTCTCATTTTTACAATTATATACGGTCTAACGTCAGTTCACTACGGCAAAGAAGGCACCTATCTCGGCCTCATCTTGATCTGGGCTTGCCCCTTTCTTCTCTTATTATGGTTTGTCAACGGCACTTCTGGCCCTATGCAGTATGCTAATCCCCGCTAGGAGTCTTGCTTCTGAGTTTTTGGTCAACCTGCCATTAACCAACACCATGATCCCTATTATATTGCCAACCTTGTATCTTTGGATGGTTGACACGTTTGCCTTGCGTCGAGGTACATGGAGCATATCTTCTGGGACTAAGCATGGCATTGAACTATGGAGGGGCCTTGATATCGAGTAAGCCTCCTAACTCTTTATTTAAAGTGATATGCTAGTGCTCACTATCACCAGGGAGGCCATATTCTTTCTGTCGACGAATGCCCTCATCGTCTTTGGAATGGTCGCCTTTGACAATGCCCTGGCCATTGTGAACACATTCCCCGAGCGGTTCAGAAGATATTCCGGCCTCCCAAGTCCACTCCTCCTCGTTCAAGCACTTCTCCTGCCTGAAGCCCAGTACGATAAGGAGGGCATTGCGGGACTTGTCAAAGCGACCGATCTTCTAAGCAAGAGAAGTCGGAGTTTCTATCTCGCGAGCGGAGCTTTTGAGGGCAAGCTGAGAATGGATCTGATCCGACTATATGCGTTCTGCAGGGCTGCTGATGATCTCGTCGACGAAGCTGATTCCGCCAATGAGGCAAGGCTGTGGATTGACAGGCTCAATGACTTTTTGCACCTTGCGTTTGAGCAGAAGTCATCAGCATCTGAACTTGACGACTACGTCAGACAACAGTTTCCAGAAGCAATTCAGCAGGCACTTTTGCAGCTGCCAACGGATCATCTTCCAATCCAACCCCTCCATGATCTGCTTCAAGGATTCGAGACCGACTTGCTTTTTGCAACTAGCTTCCCAATAGCAACTACCGATGATCTGGATTTGTATGCAGGCCGTGTAGCAGGGACGGTGGCAGAGCTATGCAACTGTCTCATACTTTCGCACTATTCCTCCGATGTGCCAGCAGAGGCACGCAACCGCATTGTCAACGCAGGCGTTCAGATGGGCATTGCTCTCCAGTACGTCAACATCGCACGGGACATCAAGGTAGATGCTGGCATGGGCCGAGTTTACCTTCCAAGTACATGGTTGAAAGAGAAGAGCATAGTGGCTGAAGATGTCATCCAAAATCCATCCGGTCCGATCGTTGAGGAGCTACGTCAAATGCTCCTGGATCGTGCCTTTGCAAAGTATGAGTTGGCTCGAGGGGCTATCGATGAGCTTCCTCCCGAGGCGAGAGGGCCGATCCGAGTTGCGGTGGAAAGTTACATGGAGATTGGGCGCGTACTGAGAGAGCCGGGTTATTCCGTTCGGGCTGGGAAAGCAACAGTTCCTTTGTGGAGGAGGATCAGAGTTGCATGGTCGGCACTGAGGCAGTAGCTCTAGGCTTTCAAGATAGTGACTCTACCTCCCACTGTTACAACTGCATGTCACTCCAATCAAGAGCAGGGAATCAACAACTTGCCTTATCAGAGCTTATGTGATACAGACCAAGGCTTGAAGAGAGGGGTTGGTGAGACACAACAGAGTGGGTCGAGGGAAATAGAGAACGTCATTGACTCGGTTCGCGGGTACACAAAGTGTTCCGATACCCTTTGAGTTTTTACTTTTCATCGTCAAAATGGATGAACCAAAGTATAAGGGAAAGTCCGTGATTGTAATCGGTATGGTAATTTTCACGACCTCTAGATGTCCACTACTGACTAGCCGGCTCGTCTAGGTGCTGGTGTTGGTGGAGTCGCAACAGCTGCACGGCTGGCAAAGGCCGGCTTCAAGGTCACGGTTCTGGAAAAGAATGACTTCACTGGTGGAAGATGTTCACTGATCAATCATGATGGCTATGTGAGTTGGCTCTTGATACTAGCTATGGCTCAGTTCGTTAACAACCAAAGCGATTCGACCAAGGGCCGTCCCTACTGCTCCTCCCGCGGTTCTTTGAAGAGATCCTTCACGATCTTGGAACTTCACTCTCAGCCGAGGGTATTGAGCTTCTGAAGTGCGAGCCTAATTACAATATTTGGTTCGGCGATGGCTCTTCCTTCGAACTGTCTACGGATCTCACAAAAATGAAGACATCGATCGAGGCCATTGAAGGCAAAGATGGCTTTGAGCGATATCTCTCGTTTCTGCAAGAGTCTCATCGCCATTATGAAATCAGCGTGGCCTATGTACTTCGAAAGAACTTCTCCTCTTTCTTAAATATGGCGAGGCCAGAGATGCTGCTGAATCTATTAGCTCTTCATCCCTTCCAGAGCATTTGGACTCGAGCTAGCAAGTATTTCTGGACCGAACGGCTGAGGAGAGTCTTCACATTCGGGAGCATGTACATGGGCATGAGTCCATTTGATGCACCAGCGACATATAGCTTGCTGCAATACACTGAACTAGCGGAGGGAATCATGTACCCAAAAGGCGGCTTCCATAGAGTGAGTGCTAGCTATGGTAAACTCCTTCGCTTCAACAGGCTAACCAACTGTACAGGTTGTAGAAGGCCTTGTCAAGGTTGGCGAACGATTAGGCGTGGAATACCGCCTCTCCACTCCAGTACACTCCATTTCCATCGACAAGGACAAACGGAAGGCCAACGGAGTTATCCTTCAAGACGGAACCCTACTGCCGGCGGATATCGTAGTCTCCAACGCGGACCTTGTTTACACTTACAATAATCTTCTGCCGGAAACCTCATATGCGCGCTCTCTGTCCAAGCGTGAGGCATCTTGCAGCAGCATCTCGTTCTACTGGTCCACTTCGAGGGTGATTCCGGAACTCAAAGCACACAACATTTTTCTTGCCGACCATTACCGGGAGTCGTTTGACAGTATCTTCAAGCAGCATCTGATCCCGACGGAGCCATCCTTCTACGTCAACGTTCCTTCGCGGGTGGACCCTTCGGCTGCCCCGGAAGGTAAAGATTCTATTGTCGTGTTGGTTCCCGTCGGCCACCTTCTTTCGGACAAGTCAGGAACACACAGGGGTTTATCCAAGTCGGCCGAAAACCCTGAGGGCACTGTCAACTCGGCCCAGGACTGGGACTCTATGGTCTCGCTCGCCCGCGAAACCGTAATCTCGACCATTCGCTCCCGAATTGGCGTTGACTTGTCCAGCCTCATCATGCATGAGATCATCAACACTCCATACACGTGGCGAGACAAGTTCAACCTGGACAAGGGAGCTATCCTGGGATTAAGCCACTCCTTCTTCAATGTTCTTGCCTTCCGGCCCGGGACTCAACACTCGCGGCTCAAGAATCTCTACTTTGTTGGAGCAAGTACGCATCCAGGCACAGGAGTTCCAATCTGCATCGCTGGCAGCAAGATCGTTACCGAGCAAATCCTCCGAAACTCAGGGTTCTCGGACAGTGAGATACCGTGGAATGCAGTGAACTCTAGGACGAAACAGGGGGAGCTCGATAGCCTGCAGAGAAATTGGGAACTTGATCTACTGCTCACGGGTTTCTGTCTTGCTATTGTAGGCCTAGCTGTTGCTTATTTTCTTGTTATTGTTTAACAAAGGATATGCAGGATGATTGTTGATTTCGATGACGCTTCTAAGAAGAGTTGTCGGGCACAATAGCAAAGAGTACATTGATGAACACACGACAGCATTGAAACCCAATGCTGTGAAACACCGTAAATGCAGGATCACGCACAGCATCCTTTTTCTCAACAAGGCCCAGATTTGACCTCTTCTCCAACATGCTTCAGATTTACGAATGCCCATATATTCTCAATAACCCGAATCTACTGCAACTTATGTCTGACAGGTTACAGGCGACCGTGAGAGAAGGCCGATATGATGCTTGGGGTTGGGGTGGGATGGGGCTCCTGCCCACGGCCCAAGACACCATCACTGGAGCATGAGCGAACCATGTCCCATTGTAATGCCGTTAAGGTTGAGAGAGCGATTACTATTGGTCAGTATTAGGATCAGCGTTGGGAGCAGCATCAGCGATACGAATAATTTAGGCATCCATAGTATTTCACTGCAATTTTAACCCACCCCGAAGCCGTCACCAAGAACACAGTAGCAACACCAAACTCTATCAAGAGTGCCAAAGACCCTCAATTACAAATTAAATTAGCACCAATATTGCTAGCTTCTGATGAATCTACCAATACTCCTAAGATGAATAGGTGGTGTGGCAGTTTCCGGTCATGAGCGTCATTGATTCCATCCCATCTCGGCTATCCTCAAAAGAGTTGAGTCCTTACAATAGAATGACGAGTCGATCTGCAACGTTCCTGTGCGACCGTTGGTTCTGTCTTCGCGCAACATGCCGACTGTGCCGGAACGGCCGAGAAATGAAGTCATTCTTCTCCAGTCACTTGAGAAGTTGAAGCACTTGTACGGAAGGCCCCCTTTATATGCCAAGAACTCATCTATCTTGTCGGTCACTAATGCCCATATTCTCAATCTTCGGTGCTGAACTATACCATCTTGCAAACAGCGCTGCCTAACAATATCCATCTTTATCATGGCCTCTCAAATCTTTGCACGCAAAAACGATGCACTCAACATCAACCGTAAGCTGACTACACTGTCTCCTTGCACACCAGCTAACAATTTTCCACAGCTGACACCGTCAATGGTCAAAGCAGTGATATCAACCTGACTACCCGTGGCTCCGATTGGTACTGGGCTGTTTGCGCCGTCATGACGGTTGCTACTGTTGCCTTCATCGGGACTGCCTGGACCAAGCCCCGGACTGATCGGATCTTTCACTACATCACGGGAGGCATCACCATGATTGCTGCCATTTCTTACTTCTCAATGGCTTCGAATTTGGGCTGGACTCCTATCGCTGTCCAGTTTCGACGCAACGATCATAGGGTGGCTGGTGTTTATCGTGAAATTTTCTATGTGCGATATATTGACTGGTGAGTACCAGTGGGCAACTGATAGAAGCCCGACACTGAATATTCTATAGGTTCATCACCACTCCTTTGCTACTGATGGATCTGCTGCTTACGGCCGGCATGCCATGGCCTACTGTGCTGTGGGTTATTCTCGTCGACTGGGTTATGATTGTCACGGGTCTGGTGGGCGCGCTTGTTAAGAGCTCGTACAAATGGGGCTACTTCGCTTTCGGTTCGTATTCTTCTCTTTCTATACCATGAGCGTGTTTTTACCGCGGTGTATCTAATTGCTAATTCGTCAATGCAGGCTGCGCTGCCTTGGCCTACATCGTCTATCAGCTTGCCTGGGAAGCCCGCATTCATGCCAATCGCATTGGAAGTGATGTCGGCCGCGTCTTTCTCGCTTGTGGCACCATCACGCTGATCGTGTGGATCTGTTATCCCATCGCATGGGGCGTTTGTGAAGGTGGCAACATCATCGCGCCAGACTCAGAGGCCGTCTTCTACGGAATCCTGGATCTCCTCGCGAAACCCGTGTTCGGTGCCATCCTCCTCTGGGGGCATCGGAATATCGACCCCGCCCGTCTCGGACTCAGAATTAGAGACGTTACCGAAGGCCCAGTTTATCCCGAGGGTCCGGGTGGACAGAAGAGAAGTGTCAATGAGCCGGCTTCTGGAGCAGGGGCAAATGGCACTCAGAACCCTGTCGATGTTCCAGTCACCGATACTACTGCAGCATGAGCTACTTGATTCAACAACATTTTCTAGCTGGGTCAACATTCTCGCTATATTTAGACCTCAACGGGACTCTTTGAAGGTAGATGGGACTCTGGGAGTCAATTGCAGTCTGGTCAACCTCGAGAGCAAAGGCATATTATCGACGAGAGGTATACAACTATTTCCCAATTATCTTTTTTTTTTTTCATAAGCCCAATTAAATAGCCAAAGCATCATCACAATTTTTTGCCTCCTTTCCAGTTCCCTTCCATCTCCATTTTCCATTGCTGTCAAGTGTGCGTTGTTATTCTCAATCCTCCACACTGACCTCATCATCTCACCTGGCTTCTCTACGTTGGCACGGGCAACCACGTCAGCAAGCCTCGTCGTTTGGGTGTCAATTCGAAGATTATATCAATCCAATGACTGCCTAAATGGCATCCACTCTGTGCAACCTCATCGACCAATACGTAATGTTGAGCGGTGGCAACCATGGTTGACGTTTCTTCTGCCGCCTCATTTGGACAAAACTGCATGTCATTCGCTGCAAGTCAATAGATTTGAGGTAATGAGCCCCTGTGAGTCACATCACTGGTTCACAGCCAGGTCAGCGGCAGACGTGTCATTTGGCAACTGGGGCAACGTCTCGTGACACGATGGCAAGGGTCCGATTCGCTAAATTCAGACATAAACCTGACCTGGCCCGTCGATCAAGCCTAACCTGATGGACCCATATGCACGTTTTCTCTTTCAGTTTTCTACTTTGCGCAGGTACACTCAGCGGCGTGCCATCGATCTTCCTTCTGCTGGTCAGTTCATAGGATTCAGCTGCATCTCTTTCTACCCTCATTTCTACTTCGACCAATCATCCCTATCTCAAGTCAGTTCCATGATCGTCAAAGAAAACACCCACCCACACGCGCAGGCTATGCAGCCGTCAACATTACCCCGGGCACGGAAACCCGATGTTCTCTACTTTGCCTACGGGAGCAATCTTCATGTTGCCCAAATGGCCCAGCGATGCCCTTCGAGCGTCTTCGTGGGCACAGGGACACTCTCGGGCTACCGGTGGCAGATCAACCAGCGCGGTGTGGCCAATGTGGTCCCTGCGGATGATTCTTCAGTCGAGGGTCTTGTGTACCTTGTCAATGCCCGAGATGTACGGGCGCTAGATCGCTCTGAGGGTGTGGCTAGGAAGTTGTACCAAAAGCACATGTTGGAAATCGTACTCCAGCGCCACAGGCAATACTCCTCGTTCACATCCCGACGCTTGGCCCATGTGCTTGCAGAAATCCCCAACCCATCAGATCAACCAACCGGACAACCCTCACAATCACCCTCAGACTCAAATCCGAGCGGGCCTACCCCATCGAGTAGCCTTCCCAGTCAGAGACAAGAGAAGGCATATCACCAGAAGGCATATCACCCTCTGGACGTCAAGGCTTTGGTCTACGTCAGCGAGAACTACGCCACGGACGGTACGATTCGCGAAGAATACATCGCACGCATGCAAAAGGCTGTCTCCAATGCTGGTACCCTTGGAGTCTCGCAGTCGTTCCTCGACAAATACATCGTCCCTCACCTAAATTCTGATGAAGAGGAACCAGCTGCACCAAACCAGGCCCAGGAGAAGGCTCAGGAGGAGATGCGGGAGGAGAATCAAGAGGAGAAGCAAGAGGATACCAAGGAGGAAGGAAAGGCAAGCGAATCACCCGACGCTGCCGTCAGTAACGACGCTACCACCAACAACACAACCGACGAGGCTTCCGGACAGGTAAAAGAGAATCAGGAGGGCCAAAGAGAAGGTCGGTTCGACGCTGTTATTGTTGGCGCCTGTGTCTTGGCCACCGCTGGATGGTGTTCCATGACTCTCCTCTAGTGCCATGTGGAGTTCCCAAGTTTGGACGGCTGGGTTGATTCCTATATAGATTAGATTAATGTTTCCTTTGTAGCTATGACATGATGAAAATTGATCCGGGTTTGGGTTCGGGGTTGGGTTTGAAGGATTGAATCAGAAATATCTGATGAGGCCGGTGGCTTTTGGTAAATAGATTGAGCTCTCAACGGCATGTGTTGAATCATAATGAACTTTTTGCGGCTTTAAACACGCTACATATAAACTCACTGTTCCAATGTCTAAGATCCGAGTGTCGAAGCCTATAGATTCATTATTCGACGCCCACACTGACATTGACACAGTTGATAATAATCTTGAACCGCACAAGTAGTAGGCCTTCATCACCATTGAACCACGTATCACTAGCCTTTCTGCTTGCCCAGTCCCTCCCTTCAGTGCCTAGTTAACCAGTAGTGCCAATAAAAACCACCTCTACAGCAGCAAATGCTGCCACAGCCGCAAAAACCTCGCCCTTCTTTGCTCCGGGATAGAACGACATGACAACAGAGAAGATGGTGGTGAAAACAATGACCAGCCCAATCCTAACCAGCATCCGCTTAACAAAGTACAGAACCAGAATCATCAAGGTCGGGAGAAGAGAGGCCACAGCAGCTGTAATGCCATCGCTGATGGCTTGAAGTTTTTCATCGTCATATTCGCGTATATGTGGTTCTGTTGCTGTGGAGGATGCAGCTGTCTGCAATCCTAGTCAATTTCCAAGTTCAAGGAATATGGCAGGAAATTTCACCTTGCGAAACCTCTTCTTAGCCTTTTTAAATGATTCGGCCAAGAAGTGGTAGATATCCAACAGAATTCCGCGAACCAAGGATGATATCCTATCGTTGCCGGCCGTGGGGGCAAGGCTCACGTACTCGGCTCGTGATCCCGATTCCCATATTGTGCTTTCAGTTCCCAAGGGAAAATGCTCGTCACCGGAGCCAGCACCCCTAAGCCAAAGCTGTAGGAACCCCAAGGGACGTTTCTCTGGAGATGCCAGACCTTCCACGGCCCCAGCGGCCGAGAGTGCAGAGTCTAGTTCATCAGCGTCAGTGTATGTAACTTTGCAGGAGCCTTCTACCTACTATACTCCCTGAGCTTCTCTCCGATCTGCTGAAGCAACTCGTACTGCTCACTGTCCTTCCCTTCCTCTGCACAACGCTTCAGTAGAAAGAAGTTCCTAGAATAGTCCTTCCTATCGGCGTCATCCGCTTGTTGATCTTCATTAATGACCTCGTGCAGTTCATCTTCCATGGAATGTAGCTCTGCCTGGAGCCTAAGCAGATGAAGCATGTTCAGCTGCCTGAATCGACGAAAAATGGCGGTTTCTGGAAAATCCCCCATGAACTTGGCCAGCTTTGGGTATCCTGAATGGTCGGGGGAATCTTGCTGACTGTCTCCCGCATCTTGAGGTCGGTTCATGTCCATAACTGCGACACTCACTCTTGGTAAGTGTTCGTTTAACCTGGCTTGATGTTCGGGCAGTCATTCCGCACAGCCTTATGCCAGATAACCGCCAGCCTGATTTATCCAGACAGGGCTTCATGCAGCGGACAAATAATTCAGCCGCACCCCGCATCAGGCTGGGGCCGGCCTGGTTGTGTGACTCGAATTCCATCTCTTTTTTCCCCTTTGCACACCTTTAATCTCCTTCGCGGCCAGGAGGCCAAACGATACCATCATGGCCGATCCGATCTCTATCGCTGCTAGCGTGTTCTCGCTTGTAGCCCAGACTCAAAAAGTTATCAAGTCTGTGTCAAGCTTGCGGAGGTCTTCCATTGATCGTGGGCTCCTCGATCGCCTCTGGTTGTTTCAAAAGATCATTTCCCGAAGCGCCGATGTTCTGCCTCGAGCGCTCGAGGATGGACTCTTTCGCGAACACCACGAAGAAACCATGCAGCTTTGTTTAGCACAGTGCGCTGATCTGATACCTCAACTTGAACAGCATATCCACAAAGCCACCAAGAATCCCTTGCGCAGCGTCCTTTTCGACCAAAACATTGTTGGAGCACTGGAACAGCTCGAGACCTGGTCTAAGCTCCTATCTGAAGAGATGAATCAGTCAGTCCAACCCTGCCGCCGCCACCTTCTTCTGGTATCTGATGGTTTAGATGGAAAATGGTCGAGATCCATCGAATGCTTACAAGAGTTGACCACACGGTCCAACAAATGAAGATTCATCACGATGCAGATCAGCGTCGAGTCCCTAGGACCATGGTCGAGGACTTACTAGGCCGTTGTCCTGAAGAAAACATCCCTGTGCACATGCTCGAATCTTTACTAATGGATTTTGGCTTTGGAATCCACAAGGGTATCCCTGTGGACATGATCGAGGACAAGATCAGAGATTTCTGGTCTCGGTATTCTGATGAGCCTGACGATGGCATCCCGAGGGCGAGGATTGAAGATTTAGTTAGGTCTTTCGCTCATGACGAACGCCAAAAGGCCATTCCAGATGGTAACACCTCGAGAATCATTACCCAGAGCGGCGGGGAGACACAGAGATCCTTCATATCGTCAGTTAAAAATGACGCTAACCCTGTCCCTCAAGCTCAGGGAACGGCAGCTACAATCGTAGCACAAAATTCGGCACCATCCGCATCACGGCTAGGCCGAGAGCTCGAGCAGGTCTCGGAGCGGCTACATGAGCTCAGCACACTGGGGACTGAGCGTCCATTCCTTTTCCCTTTCGTCATTGTGCCCGACGACCAGGAAGCTCCCACCCCTGGTCGTTTCCAAGTCAAGCTAGACAGTGGCTGCGACTTGAACTGGATCTCAACACGGATCCTAAAAAGAGCTGGTCTAGAGGACAAACAGGAAGAGGCCAAGCGTGACAGAGCCTGGCTTGGGTTCAGCGGGGGTGAAGAACTCATTGTTCCCCAGGCAACCATCACCCTCACATGGTACTCTGTGAACGCAGCATATACTCACCGGCATGAGTTTTTAGTCCATGATCAAGTGCCTTTTGACGTTGTTCTGGGCTCCGAGTTCATAATCGAAGAGGGATGGAAGAAGTCTTTCAACGATCCAGTTCTGGCATTGAGATACTCTGAATTGAGTGATGGCAAGTTGCAGCCTTACACGACCAGATACATCTTGGTGCTGATACTATGGACAGAACAACTCCGTGAGATACACCACAAGGCTCGACAGAACAAAGAAGCAACCGACGCTCAAAGGCAAGCTGAGCGGGAGATGAGATCCAGAGACCGACAGGCGAGGCGTCAGATGGGCCGATCCAGAACCGGAACACCAAGGTCCTTCCTTAGCCCGGCAGGAAGCCAACCTATTTCCCGAAGGATGAGCATAGCGGCCATAAGTGCGCATTCATCATTGCCGAGATCACCCTTGTCCGCCCAACAGTCTCACCCTGTAACTTCCGAAAACTCTATATCAGAGTCTCCTGAGCCGCTTTCCACAACAACCACACAGCAAGACGCCGTTCCTAGCGACTTGGAGGAAACTTCAGCCTTGCCTTCTGTTCGAATAGAAACGGAACCGGAGCAATATGCGGTTGGTGAAGTCTGGCGACAAACCTGAGGCTGAAGACTTTTACTGTTCCAACAGAGCATTGATGGATACTATGGCACCTGGGGTTGTTCGTGGGGCTCCGAGGCTGGCTTGGGATGACATGTTAGGGACGCCATTTGTAAAGCTCATCATAGAGACAAATCACTTTCATAGTTACAAGTGACAGTCCTCATATTTAACAAAATACCCAATCATCGTCATAGAGTACACCAATGCCCTCCAAGACTCCATAACTACCCAAAGCTCTGTCGTCCATACCCGATGCATTTCTAACCCGTGCTCCATGCCAGCCACCAGAAACAAGTATTGAAACAATCGCTTTTCGTCTGTAAGTTCGTAGGAGTGGGCAATAGCTTGCCGTGTTTCAATACTACGGCGCCCTCGACTTGCCTTTGGGTTACTATCTATCGTACGCCGTTATCCCATCAAGGGCCGAAGTTCTTTGTTATGGTTGAAGCTCGGCCCTTGATTGGATAACCGCGTACGATAGATAGTAACCCAAAGGCAAGTCGAGGCCCTCTCCATGTATTCGACACGCCTCCCGTTTTGCAAGACTCTCCCTACCAGATGTCATGCTCCATCATGGTATGCGAAACCCACTCGGTATCACTGTTCGCAATCGAATTTGCCATATCAATCATCTGTGCGGTCGTAAACCACGCATCCATCCCAAAGTCGTCCATGCCTGGAATCATGGATGCCATCGCCTCGTCATCTCCATTGAGAGAGTCCATGGCCGGTGTTGCACCCTCTGGCACATCAGTCATCGAGCCTCCTATGATTTGGCCATCGACGTTGGCTGGGACAGGAGTCTGTCCGGTGTCTTCACGGGGCAGGCGGCTGAGCATGTCGTCGAGTTGCTGAAGTTCGGATCGTCGAAATACCGCAATGAGATTACCCTTTCCAATCATCTCGTTGAAGATGGAATATGACTTGTGGCGAAATGGAGTATCGTGCTCAAGAAATCGAGGGTCAAGAATCGGAGCGATGAGCAGGTTCAAACTCGAGATGAACAAAGATTCAAGATCGAAAGGCAGAAAGGCTTCTAGTGGTGGAGTTAGCATAATGCTTCCCGGCGAGATTAATCTCAGTGAGTTTACCAAGCAGACCTTGACTTTGCAAACAGCCAAGAATGTTGATCATTTGGTAGGATGAGTCGACACACATCTTGATCAGGTTCCAGACAGTTTGGGAGGAGTTGAGCGCTTCCGTGATGGAGCCCGGAGTCTCGAATCGGATCTTGAGGAAGCAGAGGAGGAGTGGTCGTGTTGCGAGGACAATGCACTAGACAAGTCAGCAAACTCTCTTAGACTCTATGGTGTTGTTTACTCACCTGGTGATAGAGGAGATGTAGATAGCCCGAGGTTCGAGAGACTCCGTTGATGGCTCTATCTACGCCCAGGGGAAACTGCTGCTGAAGTTCGTCGGCTAACCCAGCGATGTTCTCAAGGACTTTCTTGGTGCTGAGCAAGAACTTTTTGTTCAGACGCCCATTGGCTCCATAAACGCCTGGTGATCGAGACGTTAGTGAGCTAATCTCCTCATTAGGTGAGCTTCGTACCTCGATTGATGGAAGCAATGGTCCGGCATAACCGAATTTGCATATGAAGAGCTGCAGCTCGATGTGCGGAACCAGAAAAGTGTGGGAGCTGAGGATGCACGTCGTCATCATGGATGGTTTGAGGCAGGCCCATCAGCGATGTCATTTCACGGTCAAGGACATAGACTGTCCACCATAACTTGCGGCTTCTCTCAACTATCTTCTCCCCAAGATGTTCGAGTGGCATATCTGTGTGCATGCCTTGTGAGAGAGCGATTCTCATGGCTTGTCCAATCTGCAAGAGGTTAGCTGGAATTCAACCATTTTGAAGTCTGGACGCATACATAGCAATGTGATGAGTGCCGGTAGTCGAGACATTGGAAATACAGGGCGATACAGCAGAGGATCTCGGTCGATAAGATCGGTTCTTGGACGAGAATGTGAATGCTCGGTAGGAGACGAAGTGCAGTAACAAAGTAATCAGCTCCGGGTGGTCGTTTCGATTGATAGTTGTTGGTTTCGGCAAAGGCCTTGCCAAAGGCGAGAATGACTAGAAGGTGAATATATCGGAGATCTGCGACTGCGATGTGACTGGTCGGGTCGCCATAGAATTCGTGAAGATACTGCGTAAAGGACTCATCATCAAACAAGTGGAATATCTGACTGCAATGAAACTTGACCGTGTTGATAAGGTACACAGCGTGGTCAAGACTCGGCATGAGAGGGGGATCTGGGGGTGGGCTGATACGAGAGCCATCCCATCCGAGATCGTAGGCTGAGCCGTCAAAGAGCAGATTATCTGCGGCGATGGGGCTCTGATGGATGTACTCATGTGTGAGACTAAGTACACGACGACTGAAAGACCAGTTTGAAGAGGTGCCAAGGTAAACTGTGGATGGATGTCAGACAAGTTATGGGAGAACAGATACGATGGACTCACATTCTCTTCCCTCAGCCGAGGTCATAAACTTGGACTGTCCAGTCGAAAGGGGATTTGTGAGAGCAGAAGCCACTGGGTCCAGCCCGTTTCTGCTATTTGAGCTACTCCTATTTCCTGACAATGCATCATCTGTTGGGACAGTAGAGGCATTGCCGCCAGGTGAGGAAGGATGGTTGACATTGACTGTGACGGTGTCGCCTACTTGGAGATGAGCCACTTCTGACATCAAAAATGAGGTATATTGAGACAAACCTTCTTCAGGACCTCTACCGCCAACATCTATGTTTGTGTCAAGCGACCCTGGTGTAACATACTCTGCAGCACCGGCGCGACGCTGAGTACTGGCAGCTTGTTGTTGCAGATCAAGGATGAAGCTAAAGGATGATCAACACGTCATTCCAGAACAAAAGAATAATATTAAAAATTACCCTCTTGTGACCAAGATCTTTTGATCGCGCTGGTCAAACTCGCACGACAGCTTACGCTTCTTGCAGGCATCACAAGGGTGCGAACCCGAACACTTGATCTTTTGCTTGCGACACCTCGAACAACTGGGGTGGCTCTCTTGGTCAGCGTCATGTTGCATATGAGGGGGACAAGGGTTCTTTTTTCAGAAATTAGGGAGAGAGGGGGGGCTTGACGAACGCGTTATCGGATCTTTTGGACACGCGGCCTCCTCGCGAGTTTCCAGAATCCGCTGATCTCCTTGGGTTTGTGGAAGAGCTCGGCGGCATGGTACTACAGTCCGACCTTTGTTGAAAGGGATGGTCTGTCTAGAGGTTAGTGGAAGGGCTGGATGGGGGATGTTATGGGCCTCGTCTTGCTTTCGAGTTGGGAGGCAAAAAGTCACGAGATGGTTGGAAATTTGGTTGCAGGCTTGCACTAGCTCCAACGCGATATGCGGGGTAGAAGGACAATGTCGCCGGCCCTTATCGGGGGTTCGGGTTCGTCGGGACTAGACAGGGATGGTGTTATCACTTCGCTTCAACAGTGGTGATAGTGGTGTGGACACGCCTGAGCTGGAGAGGACCCCAGCTTTCCATTGTGGCGCTAGAACGTGGAGGAGGAACGGCTGGTTATCTCGTAGTGACTGTCGAGATGCTGTATGTTAGTGACAGGGGTTGGCATGGCTGACGGTCTCCTTTTCCACCCACATCATCTCGATCTAGACACGTGGATTCCGTCTCATGCAGTCGTGTTGCGCCCTGGATGTCTGTCTCTGCCAAGTCTCTTCTGCACGATTCATTCGGCACTCAATTGCAACTCTTCTGTCATCAGATCAACAATGGCTTGCCTTCAGCGCCAGTTTAATATGCAGACTACTCTAAACACTAAGCTCAGTTCAACCGTCCCCTGACACGGTCCGTCCATGTCTTTTGCAGATCCTTCTCAACCTCGCCCGCCTCCTTCATCAGCGTCGCGACGCTCTGCTTGACGGCATCGCCCACGGGCTCGTAAGGGTGCCGCGGCGCGAGCTTCTCCTCGGCGCCCTCGATGCCCGCCAGCTGGGCTGAGTAGGTGGCCACAGCGTACTTTGTCGATGCCACACCGCTCTTGCAGGGGCTCTCGGCCAGGGCCGCGATACGCTGCAGCCTCGTGGCCTCGTCGAACTTGCCCTCCTTGTACAGGGCGTAGATCTTGGACGTCAGCGTAGGGAACACGTTGGCAAAGGCCGCCACGGTGCCCACGCTGCCGGCTGCCAGGCCACCGATCAAAAAGTCGGACTGGCCGCCATAGGTGGAAAACTCGTCGGGCGACAGAACCGCCGCGAGACGCGTGATCTTGCCCACCGAGCCGCAGGTGAGCTTGACGCCAACAATATTGGACTTGCCGCTAGGGTGCGTCGCCTTGCTCTGGTTGAACATCTGGACGATCGACTCGGAGTCGATGTCGACGCCGTTGCACACACCAGGGAAGTTGTAGATGATGATGGGCAGGGGAGACTTGAGGGCGAGCTCTGCAAAGAAGCGCTTCACCACCGACATGGTGGTGGCCTTGCCAAAGTAGGCAGGGGGCAGGACAAGGAGATAGTTGGCCCCAGCCTTGGCAGCATCCTCAGCCAGCTGGAGGGTCTGCTTTGTGGAATGGGCGCCCACGCCTGCCATGAGGGGAAAGTCGGGGCCGATGGTCTTGCGGGCCAGGGCGATGAGGTCGTACCGCTCTTCGCGGGTGAGGAGGAAGGCCTCGGCGTTGGAGCCCATGACGATGAGGCCATTCAGGCCCGAATCAGCCAGGTGGGCGAAGTACTTTGCCTGAGCGGCATGGTCTGGCTTGTCGGCAGCGTGGTCGAAAAAGGTGACGGCCGGACACCACACTCCCGGGGAGGGGACGTGGGGGAGGGTAGAAGCTGGGATTTGCGAGCCCATGGTGACGCTTTGACTATGTGTGTATTGATTGACTTGGGTAGATGGAGGGAAGCCAGGGTTGGATTCAATGTCGTGTTTAAAAACCTGGAGATGTCTTGTGTGTAAATATCTCAAATCGACTTCACTTTTTTCACGTTCAAGGTCCGAACATGGCTGATACTCCTCATTGAGAGTGGGGTTTGCATCGCAACTTGGCTCCGATGTTGAGAGGCTGCTCCGACGGGAGAGTTCAGAATGCACGACTCGCCGAGAGACCCCCTCTTCAGTCTCGGGGCCGGGAAGCGACCCGGTTGACCGGAAGACGTCCCGGTGGAGGATAGCTCAGAATCAGCCAATCACAAAGAGGCATACGTCGGACAAGGGTTCCGGCGACGTCGCCTCTCTCGGTGTTTCCAGCTCCATGATGGAAACGTTCTCGATGGCTTCGGGAAAGAGCCGTTGAAAGTCTACAGCACGGGACCTAACTACGTTGAATCTTGATCATCGCCACTAGAGGAATGCCGAAACGCAGACGGGTAGGTCATGGGGGATTCTAGAAGCTCAAAATCTTGACGCGTTGCATCCGCGTGGGGGTCGGGACAGCATCACGCGTCAGTAATACCAACAGTCTCGTAGATGAAGGGGGAAGGAAAAATGAGAGACAGGAGAAGCAAAAATAGGTATTATTCCAAGCTTATCAGGCACACTCTACGCAGCATGTTTCGGTTGCACTCACACCAAGCCGTCTTCCACCAATCCTTAGTTCTCCAGGGTAGGTAGGTCTCGACGCGATTTAATCGGCCCTTCCACTTTGAATGGCACAATAAGACACGAATCAATTGGAAACATGCCAGTTTATCTAAAATATTATTATTAATTGAAAGATGATGTCTTATTTGCTCACTACCAAGTGGAACTGGTGTTCTAGCCTCACTGGAGAAGACCCACGATCTTCCCGCTTTGGTTGATCGCGATGTGGATGGCTCAAGTTAGATAATTTGTTGCTTCATTTGTAAACACTGACGAAAAACGTCACAGGTCTTCTCTTAAGCTCGATTCCATGTTAGTCCCGTGGGAATCATTTTATTACTCCGTTCAACAGGACATGGCAATCGATATGGAGCGTTACCTGTAGGAGCAGCATAGACATGCGACGAGAATATCAGGAACCATCAGAATAGATGCCAGTAGAAACAATGCATAATCAATTATTAGTCTCTAATTATAACACCTATAAACAAATTCAACACATCTTTCTCACAGCTTCGACTGGCTAGGCTTCAACTCGACCAGCTCTTTCGAGTTTCCAAGCCTCCAGCTGACAGCACCACCCCAGTCACCCTTGTCGTCATTGGAAGGTGTCTTCCATCGCCATCGAGCCACAGGCTGCTTTCCATCAGATGCGAGAAGTAGGTCCTTAACCCATTCGCCAAAGATGGGAAACATCTTGAAGCCATGGCCCGAGTCGCCACTCAGGAACACCACCGAAGAGTTAGTGTTGGGAACGTAGTCGATGATAAAGTCCGAGTCGGCCGTGTCGGCGAACCAGCAGAGTGACTTTCGCACAAATGGTCGATCGGCGAATTGGGGGAGGGCGTGTCGTAGCAGCTGTCGGAGTTGCTTCTCGTCGTCATCGGGCAAGAAGGCACTCTCGCTGATGCTACCAGGGGCGTAAGAGATGCCGCTCTTGGGATCAGTGTTGATGATACCACCACCCATGGGACACATCTTGAGAAGGTTAGTCTTCGGGTCGGGCTCAAAGAAGAAGCCCAAGTCGCGGGCATAGGTGACGGGGATGCCACGGAGAGCAGACGTCTCGTCCTCCGTCAGGTGAACGTGAGCGACAGACCAAGATTTGGCCACGAGCTGCTTGCCGATCTCGGGAATTAGTTTTCCACCAGCGGCACCGGTAGCGATGATGACGAGACGGGCAGCATAGAACAGGCCGTTGACCGTCTTGACGCCCTTGGCTTTCCGGCCATTGGAGGAGTCATCGTAGACAATCTCAGAGACAGCTCCGGCACTGCCCAGGATGTACTTGACGCCCTGTGCCTTTGTGATGAGATAGATGGATCGTAGGGCGTTGCCAGAGTGGGCGTAACCGTCGAGCTTGTTCAGGTACCCGTGCCATCCGGGGAATGGGTTCGGCTTGTACTGCCAGCAAGCAGCATCAATGTCCTTCTTCTCATTGATGTGGACCACCGATGGCTTAATGCGAGGATCCCTCTCGGCCGCAGCTTGGAACCGCTTTAGTGTGTCGAAAGCTTCATTCGGGGCCGAGCCGGAGACACAGTGGAGAAAGCCGGTCTGGTGGAAATGCGGGGCGAAGAGGGGCGTTTGCCAGGCGTCGATGGCTTTCTAGATGTATCATTTAGCCATTGAAGCCTGGAGAAATATTGGTGAAGCTTACCAGAGTCAGATCAGTGTAGAATTCATCTTCATACTCTGCTCGGACAATCTTGTTGATGTCGTTGGCGGCTGAGAAGCGTGAGGGGACTTCATCATCTCTGTCGAGAACTGTGATGTCTTTGAAGCCAGCTTGGAGAAGATGGAGTACGGTTGAGAGGCCGAAAGCTCCGGCTCCGACGATGAGAATTGGCTCGGATTTAGAGACACTCATGATGGCTGTAAGAGTTGTTCTGCTTGAGTAGAACTGAATTGGAATGGATTGATGCCTTCATCGCCGCAACTTCTCTTCTTTTTATCTTGCTCTCTCCATCATCATCGTCTTCATCCATCGGCCGCAAACGGCCGGTCCGTGTTGACATGACCTGGTGAACTCCCTGCCATCAGTCGATTTCCCCAGACGAGGCAAGAATAGAAGGGCCTGGAGTTTGACGATGGTGGAGAAGACGAGGCTGATTGCGACTCAACGGCAGACATTCCGATGATACCGAGCTAGAAGCCGGGAGACGTCCCGACACTCGCTACGATTGGCTTTGCCTGATGGTTGATTGGCGTTACTCACATGGCAAACGCCTCATGACCATCATTCGCCACTTTTACCACCTCGTCTCCATCGTTGTGCGTCGTGCTGATGCGCCGATCGTGCATCGATAATGCGGAGGCGGATGGTTCGCTTCGTTCTGGGCTAGCTTAGCCGCTGGACTGGGATGTTCACTCCCAGGACACACCAAGTGCCGAGATCGGTCGTATCACTCTTCGGTTATGGGATTGAATGTGCTATTTTTGAGAAGTGAAAGCTGGATAAGATGAACGTCGTGGGCATGGTCCGCGTTATCATCAGGTCAGGTGAACTTGACGAGTCACATAAGAGTCAACTTTGGTCTTGTGACATTGAAGATAGATAGGTCAGCTTGGGAAGATGTCTGCTACAAGCTCAATTGGGCACAACTGTGGATTAGGTGCCAGTCAAGGTTACCATCGGATCAAGAATTGCTTCTAGAAGTTGGGATGACATGTGGTTAGTGCAAGCGGCCTCCCCACACGATGCAGCAAGACAGGAGCTTGGGACAGGCACCAAGAAGAACAGGGGGGACGTGCCATTGAACCCATGTCCTTGTCTCTCCACATTTACAATGTCGAGCCAAGATTTAATGGCAGTTACAGACTCATAGCACCTATCGGTGGTAGTAGTAAAGGTAGTCAGAGGGATGATGCAGTCTATGAAGCGAAGGTGACATGATTGAGTCACGGTGCAGTACAAGACACAAGAGGGTTGCTTCTTTAACTCTTTTATTAACACTAAATCTGCGCTTTTCGTACACTTCTACATGCCATGTTCTATATCTACTTGTTGCTGGGGTACAGGAACTCTTTCTGCTCAAAGAACTCCTCCTTGATGAGCCGGGGAGCAGTGAAGCGTCGGAGGAAGTCTGAGCTGCCGGCGCGGTCGCAGGTACCCGAGCTTCGGGCACCACCGAAGGACTGCTGGCCGATGAGGGCGGCAGTGGTCTTGCAGTCTGGACAGTTGTTAGCTTTGTGACGGTGAGAGAAGAGAGAGAATGAGACTTACTAAGGTAGAAGTTGCCGGCAGAGTAGCGGAGGGCGTCCTCAGCCTCACGGAGGGCGGCGCGGTTGTTGGCAAAGACGGCACCGGTCAGTGCAAGGCCACCACCGTTCTTGTCAATCTTCTCGAGGAGAGGCTTCCACTCGGCATCGGGGTAGACATGAACAGCCAAGACGGGACCAAAGATCTCCTCGTTGAAGAGCTTGTGGTTAGGGTCATCGACCTGGTAGACGGTGGGCTCGACGAAGAAGCCGACGGAGCCGTCGTACTTGCCACCAGCGATCAGCTTGACGGAAGGATCCTTGTTGCTCTCATCGATGATGGACTTGATCTTGTCGAAAGATCGGCGGTGGATAACAGGGCCCATGAAAGCCTCAAAGTCCTTGTCAGGGTTGCCAATGGTGATCTCCTTAATACCAGCCTGGAGTCCCTCGATGAACTCCTTGGCCCGGGACTCGGGAACGTAGGCTCGGGAGGTAGCCGAGCACTTCTGGCCCTGGTACTCGAAAGTACCTCGGATGGTGTGGTTGACGGCGTTGGGGATATCGGCGGTAGGGTGGATAAGGTGGAAGTTCTTGCCGGAGGTCTCGCCGACAATTCGGGGGAAATCACGGTACCGCTTCTCAGCAATACCCTCGCCGATCTTGCCGTAGATGGATCGGAACACGTCCGAGGAGCCAATGAAGTTGAGACCGGCAAACTCGCGGTGCTGGAGGACAATATCGGTGATCTCGGCGGCATCACCGGGCACGAACTGGATGACATCCGGGGGAAGACCGGCCTCGACGAGGATGTTGTAGATGATGGTGCTGGGGTAGATGTTGTACTGGGAAGGCTTCCAGAGGACGACGTTGCCGAGCAGAGCAGGTCCGGAGATCAAGCTGCCACCCAGAGCGGTGAAGTTGAAAGGAGAGACGGCGTAAACAAAACCCTCGAGAGGACGGTAGTCAACTCGGCTCCACATGCCATCGCTGCCACGTTCAGGCTGCTTCTCGAGAATCTCAGCAGCGTAGTTGCAGTTCACACGGAAGAAGTCAGCCAGTTCAGCGGCGGCATCAATCTCGCCCTGCCAGACGTTCTTGCCTTGGCCGAGCATAGTAGCGGCAATAAGGTCATATCGGTACTTGGTGGTAACAAGCTCAGCAGCACGCTGGAAGATGGCGACGCGGTCCACGAAGGGGGTGTCCTGCCATGACTGCTTGGCCTTGAGGGCAGACTCGATAGCGGTGGAGACCTGCTCCTTGGTGGCGAGAGGGTAGTTGGTAAAGGTCACGGCGTGCTCAGCAGGCAGGACCTGGTCTTCATTCTTGGCGATCTTTTGCGAGGCGCCGTTGAAGATGATCTCGCTCTTGAGGGGGAGCTGGGATCGGAGTCTCTTGAGGGCCTCCTCAACCTTGGCACGCTCGGGAGAGCCTCTTGTGTAGGTGGGCTGCGCAATGTCAGTGCGTGTCTTTTGTTTCTTGGAGGAGTCATCTTACGTTGGGCTCGTTGCGGGCAGCAGGGAGTCTGAAAGGCACGGTGACCTTTGCCCGAGTCTGAAGAGAGATGCTGGGAGGGGTGATGCGAAGACCACGGGCCATGGGCAGGCGGCCCTTGGAAGCCAGAGCTCTAACAGAGGCCATTGTGATGGTAGAGTGTGTGATGTGAGGAGTGAGGTTGAGGAAGATGCTCGTGCTGAAGCCTGAAGAAAACACTACTACTTGGAGGCTGAAGCCATCTCTCTTATGCTCATCCATCCATCTTGATGCTCGCCTCGAAGTTTGCCATGTCGGGGACCCTGCCGAAGGCTAGTGGATATCTGGAGGCGACTCAAGGTCGACCCCTCACAGCCACCGGGCAAGGATCCGGTGTGTGGAGTTATCACAAGATCACAAATCTCGACCCCACGGGGGGACCCTGGGGGTGCTAAGAGCCGCATGAGATCTAACTTATCTGCCGGGTGTTGGCCCGGTATCTGACTCAGGATGGGGCACCCCGGTGGAGGTCCGGTCTTCGGCATGGTGATAGGCCCCGTAACGGGAGAGCCGAAGGAGGCCGTTCCGGTGACGCTGGAGATACTGGGTATACTCGAGGGCTTGGAGATGCTGATGCTCCCCCCGGGTGCTCTCACTCATCCTTTCTAGACTTCCCCCATGGCTACCATGCAGCAGCAAGACGTCTCGGACAATGGTTACAATCGCAATTATCTCTGGAGACCGTTGGCTGGGGACGTGGCGGCCGCTGCAATTTCGGCCACATTAGTTACGCCAGCAATTACCATTATTGACCGGTGAGTAAAATGTGAATTTCATGTTATGAGACTGGTTCTGATTAATCTCAGGTCAATGGTTGAAAAGGTGGCATTCAACAGACCCTTTGGCTATGGCATGAAGCTACACGGCGCAGCAGCTCTAAAGAGCCCTGGCCGTTTTGTCTTTGGCCGCCCATTCGGTCTAGTGTGGACTCTCTACGCGGCGACGTATGCCGTCTCCAACGGCTCAGACACTCTGGCTCATGAATTTCACAAAGCTGCCGTCGGGACAATCACGTTTGTGTCGACCATGATCGTCAACGTTCCGCTTGGAGTTTGGAAGGATGTCAGCTACGCCCAGATGTTTAGTGCTTCTAGCACGCCGCCCAAGAAAGCTGTCCCTGCTATTAAGCCTGGTATCCCCAAGGCTGCGACTGGGGCGTTCCTTTTCCGAGATGCCATCACCATCTTTGGCTCCTTCACCATGGCACCTTGGTTGTCAGCTCTGATCCCAGACAGCATGTCGTCCAACCCACACTCCAAGGCCATTATCTCACAGCTCACTGTGCCAATCTTTTCACAATTCGCCGCTACACCTGTGCATCTCTTGGGCTTGGATCTCTACGCTCGACCTGGCGGTGTGCCCTTCGTGGAGAGGGCTGCTCAGATCCGGAGGGATCTATTCTCGGCGACGATTGTACGATCTCTTCGAATCATTCCGGCGTTTGGATTTGGATGCATTGCGAATATGGAGAGCCGTTCGTGGTTTCACAAGTTTTTTGCCAAGTTATAGAAGATGCACTTGTAAAGAAAAATGGTGTTGGCGGATCAGTTTTTTCATGTCATTTTTATCATCATCAGAATGTCTTGTTGGACTCTATAAACATGCTTTGACTATGAAGTTGGCCTCGTGTCGTTGACGTGAGTGACAGTCTCCATGAGGCGAGCAACAGTGACAGCTTCTCGAAGAGCACGCCCAAGATGACCTCGAACTCCTGCCTCCTCCAAAACCATGATTCCACCAATCGTGCATCCCTCGGGAGAAGTTCCCTGGTCCCTAAGGACTCCAGGGTGAATACCGCTCTGGAGCATCTCAGCCGAGCCCTTCATGGACTGGTAAATCATGGTCTGAGCATCTGCACGAGGAACCCCAACCGCAACAGCAGCGTCGATAAAGGCGTCGCAGATGATGGCCCAGAAAGCCGGTGTAGAACCACCCACAGCGGTGGTAGCGTTCATGAGACGAGGGTGAATCTCGACTGTTTGACCAATGCTCTGGAAGATTGCCTTTGTCAACTGCAGATGCTCATCAGGCAGGACGGGCTCAGTGGGAGCATTCTCGATGGCAATGAGGCCTTGAGACACCATGGACGCAATGTTTGGCAGCGTGCGCACAACCCAAGCTCGCCCAGACTGGTTCTCTGAGGTGCTTGCACTTCCGTAGATGGTAGCCTCGAGCTTCTCCTTTGTCCAACCAGCAGCAACGCTGATCAACAGCTTGTTGGACAGAGCATCTCGGATGCCGGATTGCGTGAGAACAGCCTCAATATCCGCAGGGTCCACGCCAAGAATGATCACATCAGACTGTTGCACAGCCTTGACATTTTCACCTCGGGACACAGTGAGGATGTCATGGTACTCGGCAAACTGCTCGGAGAGCTTCTTCTCAGAAGCCTCGGATCGCACACAGGCGATGAACTTGGTAAAAGGCAGCTTGCTTTTTCCATCCCGTGTGGCAGGGACGAGGTTCTTCACAATGGGTGTTGTGATGTTACCTGAAGGTTGTTAGTCAGGAAAAACAAGTCGTCGCTTACAAGGACCCTTACCCGTCCCCAGGATGCAGAGGGTGGCATTGCTCAGGCTAGACATGTTGGGCTTTGATGGTGGGATACAGCTCAAGTGACGAATCTGCAGCGTCTCGAGTCGAGATAAGGAAAGCCGAAGGATCCAGAACAGAAATAGTCTAGCGAGGCGAATACAGACCAAACCGTAGATAGAAAGATGTCGACAAGTCTTGCAGGTGAGCTTGCAGCGTTGAGATTGTGTGTGTGTGTGTGTGAGGGGCACGGGAGGACTACCGATGACGGGGCTGATAACGTGGAGGTGATATCGCCTCCGCAACAAGTGGGGACGTCGGGAACCCTGCCGGTGGATGCAGACGCCACTGGATGGAGGGGGGAGGTTTGTTTATGCAGTGTGATTACGACCTTGTTTCGACGTTGACGACGACGACGTGTAAGTGAGAGGGGAAAAGATGAGATATGAAGATGAGGCGAACTAGTGCATCAAGTGATGTATCAAGAAATGTCATGAGAGAAGAGAGATACACGGACGAGTAGTTATTTGGGATATGCAATTAATTCATGTAAAATTCATGTTAAAATTCAATTCTGTGCTAGATACAACAACAAACTATAGATGCTACTATGCAATTGATTTTCATTCACCACTCCAACAACGCTCATCTCCAGAAGGCCAATCTCCTCCAGGCCTCCGTCTTCAAGGCGCTGTACTCATCATGGGTCCGCGAGGCCGCATCCCGGTTCTCCATACCTCGCCGCGTCAGATACGCCATGCACTCGGCCAAGGTACCCCAGGTGGAGCACTTGTACACCTCAGGGGCCACCCCTGCGTCGTCCTTGAGCTTGAGCAGGCCGAAGCTAACCTCGTCCGACATACCGTGCAGCTGCGCGAACTTGACGGGCACCGTCGGGAGCTGCGCCTTGGTCCGCTGCTGGTGCAGTTCGTGCGCTGCCACCAGGCTCTCCTTGTTGTGACTAGCCAGGAGGAGCATGGCGGAGGGGAAGGGCTTGGCGTTGCTGCCGCCGAATCCACCAAACTCTTGTCTGAGCACCCCCTGCGCGATCTTGTCGTAGGCGTTGTCCGTGTCCTGCTTGGTGTCGTGGATCAGATGTCGGGGGTCAGACGCCATGTAAGCGCCGCGCACGACCTTGACACCGAGAGTGAAGCCCTCCTCGAGAGCACAGGCGAGATGACTGGAGAGAGTCTCGGAGGTGCTCTTGAGGTAGGCCTGGTATGTGTTGTACAGAACAGCCTGTCCGTCGCGGTTGAACTTGCGCTGGAGATCCATGCCCACGTTGAAGATGCCCCATTGGTAGTGCTGAGATTCGGCGTCAACCAGGATGTAGGCACCGCGGTCTTTGCACTTTTGAGAGATTTCGTCGAGGGCGTCTAGGAATTGCTGGGGGAGGGGAGTGCCATTGGCAAAGGCTTCACAGACAGAGGGGCCAGCACCAGTAAGCCTGCAATTGTTAGTCAATTGTTGCAAAAAACACCATCAATTTTCGGGAAAACTCACTTGACAGCTAATTGATCGCCTTCACGGAGCAGCTCAACAGTCTTGACTGTTCCGGCGCGCCACGCCTCGATGCTCTCGTTCCATTGGGCCTCGCCCTTGCACGAAGCGTCAACACCGAGACCGAGCTGCTCGTTTGTGTGGTGATCAAAAACAGTCTCCTTGGCGTATGTGAGAATTGTGCCGCGGAAGCCCATATCCTGCAGCTGCTTCATCGTATCCTGTGTCTCGACTCCTGTCTCACCGGCGCAGAACTGCTTGTAAAAGGTCTGCTTGAGAACGGAGCGGAGGAAGGGGTTTCGGTCGACGTTAAACAGGAATGGGTTTCCTGGGCGAGAGAGCTTGAGGAGGAGGGTGAGAGATGGGAGGAGAAGCCATGGTCTCGATGATACGGCGTTGATGAGGAGAGATCGCCACAAGACGGTAGAAGGAAGCTCTGATAGGGGAGACTCTGTGCCTTTCACAGGCGCAGCTGTCCGAGTGGCCTCAATGGCAGTAGAAGTTGAGGAATGACGACGAAGATGGACAATGCTCTCCCTCCGCACCTTGGACTTGGACGCCCGCAGCGGGAGAGCTAAGCCCCGGGTTGCCCGAGAACCAGAGATTGTGATGGTCCCAGAGAGAGAAGATGCCATTGTGCAGAGAATTCAGTGTTTTGCTTGAGGGCAGAGATTATCCTAGAGTTACAGAGAACAGCACAATGGGTGAACAGCATCATCTTTTGAACTTAATCTCATTGTCGTCTCCCATACTCATCGGCACCCTAACCGATGCCATTGATGATGGCGCGGGGAGTCTGGGGAGCGGGGTAAGCGCGTAGGTTGTCACATGCCCCCTTGGTCGAGGCCGTATCATCAGACGCCATCTGACCGTCATCGGAATAGTTGAGGGCTGAAGGTCTCGATCCTGCGATGGCTTCCCCAAGGCGGAGCGGGTGCCGATGGCGGCGGCCAGCCCAACCCCACGTGGGTCAACCTGAAAGCGTCTCGTTGCCACCCACCATCTATCGAACCGGGAAGGGCACCGTTGGTTGGGTTGTGCTTCTAGTCTCGTCTCTTATCGCAGATGTAAGTCCTAGACTAGATCCAGAAAGTCAGATATGCCATGTGTCTCTAGAAGCCCGCAGCCGTAGATTGTGATTTGTCTCGGAAGCCCAATCGACGTGGGATGGAAGGCAGAAGCGAGGTTATCTTTTCCCAAGATAGAGATAGCTCACGGTTGGCAGCGGCAAATCCATATCATGGATCGTCACGCGCCAGGGGCCGAGTTGTCCGCATGACCTTGGGGGTGAGCCCTGCAGGAGAATTCTTTCGTGTCTCGGGAATCTAGATCTTGGGTGAACCTTACGGGAGTATGTATCTTTACGTATACCCCTGTTGGTCAAGTGCCGAAGGACCCGGTCATCGAGATGAGACAGGTGAGGATCTTCCTGTGTGGAGGAGGTTTGGGTCTGGACGGTGGCAACACTGAAGATCTCGACAAGATTACTTAGCTGTTAGATGTAAATCTGTATCCCTCTTTTACTCCCCAAAAGAGGGCTGGAGATAACGTAGCTCTCGTCAGTTTCCAGTGCAACATTGTGTATTGGTGATTTTACTTCCATGCCCGGTGAGTGCGGGAGAGTGTTAGGCACGGTACCAAAGAACACAGGTTTACAATATTGGCATTGAAATGAAGAAATTTGGCACAAGATGAAGATGGGAGTACTTTTACTTTTATTTTGACTCTGTTTACTCGACATTTTGCTGCCTCACTACTGTACCGTCCGAACCACCTCGTCCAACGACTTGGCTGTGTACTCAACGTTGTGCTCGTTGAGACCTGCCAACGATATTCTTGAAGTAACCGCCATGTAGATATGATAGTGCTCTGAAGTGAATTGTTAGCAGTTGGCATTTGAAGCGTAGCAGGTTCCATACCTTCTAAATGCTTGATCTGCGTGGAGGTGATGCCGGTATAACCAAACATGCCCGTCTGGTTGATAATGTGTGACCAGTCTCCAGGTGTCTGCAGATGAACGAGCTCGTCATAGAGCCTTTGTCGCATGGACTTGATTCTTGAAGACATTGTGATGAGATCTTGCTGCCACTGCTTGAAGCACTCTGGGTTGCTGAGGACAGTAGCCGCGATGCGAGCACCGTACACAGGAGGGTTGGAGATCGTCTGGCGCTGAGCATTCTGCAGCAGCGAGTAGACAGTCTTCTTGGTCGCTTCTGACCGAGTGACAATCGCTGTGAGTCCAACACGCTCACCGTACAGACCCATGTTCTTGGCGAACGACATGCCCACGGCCACTTCGAGATTCAAGTCCTCAACAAGATGTCGGACAGCCCAAGCATCCTCATCGTAGGAACCAGAGTTGAAGCCCAAGTATGCAGAGTCGATGATGGGAAAGATGCCATTCTCCTTGATGACTTGGGCAATCTCCTTCCACTGCTCTCGCGAAGGATCGCAGCCGGTGGGGTTGTGAGCGCAGGCATGTAGGACAACAGCGGAGCGGTGGTCAGCAGCCCTGAGGCACTTCATGACACCCTCAAAGTCGAATTTTCGATCCTTGTAGTAGGGCATTTTGGTGATGTTGAAGCCGATGGATCTGAACTGGAGGTCGTGATTTGACCAGGTAGGGTCGGTGATGAGGACATTCTCGATGCCCGTCTTGGCCTTGGCTAGGACGAGACCAATGAGGAGCAGGGAACCACTGCCCGAGACTGCCTGGCAGGTGGCGATCTGCATGCGTCAGTATGTTTCGTAAGATGAAGTTGAGAGGTATACATACCCTGTTCTCCTTCAAAGCAGCCGTGTCGTGGAACAAGACCTTGGTGGCTTCATCACGAAAGCTCTGAAGACCTTCGATGGGGAGATACTCGTGGCCAGCCTCACCGATCAGCTTCTCCGCCGCACGCACCGAAGGCAAGATCCACGGTTTGGCATTCTCATCACGGTATGTTCCCTGACCGAGATTCACCTTGTTGGGGTTCTTATCGGCATTGAATCGCTTCGTAACCTCAAATATGGGATCGGGCGGGATGTATTCCGCGGCCTCGAAGAAGGAATTCTGGGGAGACATGATGAAAACGTAAGGGCAGCTGATCGATGACTTGAGACGGTTTCACCCTCCCCTGCTCTTACCTGCTTTAATGTACGATTCCCCCCTCCTATGTCCTCTGTTCGGTGTACCTGCCCGGCATAGAGCGGGGATCTCGGGGACGCCGTCCGACCCCCGACCGCTCGGGCGGCCATCCGATATTGTGTGACGGTGATGCATGGGAGACTCCGCCTGCAGTCTCTGGGCCCATTTTTACCGGTTGTCATCCGTCTGGTTCTCTCCTTGTCCTATTTCTGGTGGCGATTCTTGGCTTTTTCCACGAGTGTCATAGAATGTAGATATGCACACAAGTCATGGCCGGCCTTGGACGGCCCAGCCACTTGCACAAGCCCTCTGGAAGGCGACCTTTTCTTTGCCTGTTCAATGCGCATCTTGTCGCCGAGAGCTCAATATGTATTGATTAGATATGTGATGATGGAGGTTAGTCGTAGTTCCAGTTGTCGTCGTCGCACGTAATCTCAGATATTTCCATCGGTTGCCAAACGCACTACACAGTTGATTTTATGGAGCTCATGTCTGATTCACTGTGTGTTCTTTGGTATTGTGGCCGACAACTCCTCTTGGAGACGTCATTGAAAATAACAACTCTGTGATTCACCAAGCCTTAGCAGTGAATGACACGATGTTTATCTCAAGTTCGTCGCTACCCAAGTTCAGATTTTATTCCCGCCATGGTCATGTGGTTCATCCCCATCGTCTCGGTCGTAATATTTATGAGGAGTATAGGCAGCCAGTCGACTTATCACTTAAAGGCCATCCTAGGACAGGACGGTTTTGCTCACATGGAGCTCAACTTCAATAATCAGTGACAGATGTTTTGCTGTGAATCAATTCCATATTTGAATACATAAGGAGGCGAAATTCCTCAAGAATGTGTCCCTTACCAACTTCACTGTCATCAATTCTCTCTACATTCTCAAGACAACGCAAACACTTGCTCTTTTCATCATGGCGTCCAATCACTCCAGCTCCAGCTCCAGCTCTCATGGAAGAAGCCCAGACGCGAACTGGAATGCCAATCCAGACTGTGTGATTTGCCACGGACTCGGGAGATACACCGTCACCATCACCTATGAACGCCAAAGGCCTTGCGACTACTTTGTCGGCCATTGCACCTTCTATGGCCATACAGCAGGCTGTCAGGCGAGGTTCATAGCATCAGGAAGAACGCAACGCTTCTGTCCTTGTCACTTTCGCCATGGTACCGGCATCATTCGGGAACTGCTGTCGTATGTCGAACAGCGTGATTGCAGTTGCGGGGGTTTTTATTAAAGGGGAATTCACCGAGGATTTCGAGCAATAATAAAATGAAGTGTTGATTCCAACCCTATGATACAATTGATTGAAAGGGTATTGGTGATGGCCAGAAATGAAATGCCAACCTTGCCAACGCACTTCATATCCCTTTTGCAGGCAGTTAGAACTCAGGCGAGCCGTTAGCTGATGGATAAATTCGTCTTCGTCTAGTCATAGACTACATGTGCTATGTTTCCAGTAACTAATGTGTTGAGACTTAATGGTTTAGTACTCTGCATTAACATCGTTGGTGAGTTCAATAACGCCTTCAAAGGACAAAGGAGGATATTAAGTATAATATCAGACGACATAGTTGTTAACAAACATTAGCATTAAACCTAATGCTATAAAACACCGCAACTATCTTGAATGGCTGCTAACATAAAGCTAAAGGGTGGAAAGTTTGCTCCTGCATGATTTGACGCATGCCTTTGTACCCACCCCCAGACTCCGGCTGAATAACTATAATAGCCGCCGACCCTTCTTTGAAGGCCTCTCACTGTCCAACATCTAACCCACTCGTCAATTTTCGCCTCATCGCGAACGGGCGACATCTATTCATTGTTAACAACACCAGCCCCATATCTTGAACATGGAGAGCTCAGCAGCGCCACAGCCCGTGAAAAATTCCGCAGACAAGGTGCGGATCTTACTACAGTCAGCTACTCACCTTGTGCCTGGCAGTGATCGCGGAGAAAAACTCGACTTTGTCAAGAACATCGTCTGCCAGCATCATTGGCAACGAGACTTTGATCGTGCTCAAGAACGTTGGTATCCATACGGTGACAACTTCGCCCTCAAGAACAGGAAATGCTTTTTCCTAATTGATCACCACGGTTACGATCACACTATCCAAGAGGAACAGGTACCCGTACTGTGGTACAAGTGGACAGGAGAGTCTCTGTAAGCCAGATCCTTCTACTTGCATATCACAGTCCTGGCTCAAGCCGCCTCGAGCTAACAAGGCATTTAGCGTCCGCATCCAGGAGGAACTCCCTTCCAAGATACAAGAGGAACTTAAGAAATGGCCATTTACATGGGAGGGAAGAAAGTTCCACAAGGCACCAAAGGGGCCAGATGGGAAATATGAGCCCATGGTCCACCGCCAAATCATCAGGTCATACATCCGCCAGGGCGTACCTGTTCTTAATGATACTATCGAATTTTTAAGGAAGTATCCGGAACATGCACAATGGATCAAGACTCATCTGGAGCCTGAGCTATGGGTTAAACTTGAGCCTTATTGTCATCTCCCGAGAGAGGAAGAGAAATAAACTTGATACGGCTTTCTTTCTTTTGAACAGAGCTAAACGAAGCAATGGAGAAGGCATTGGCCGAGGTGGACGAATTAATCAGGCCGACTTCGGCGACAGGCGGTTGGCGAAATCTCGTGGGACTGGCAAATCTAGACGCTTGCAGGGGAAAGGATTCTAAACACAGTCATGACCGTAGCTGGATGATGTGTGGCTTTAGCTATTTCTTCTTCCAGAGATGTTATTGATGTTAATAGCAACCGTTATGGACGCATTGGGGATGGATGCAACGAGGGAAGCCCCGAAAGACAGCGTCAGCTTCATGATTACAAATACTTTCAAGATGAATAACAATTGGAATATGGCTTTCCATCTAATCTGTGTCTTCGCTACAGCTCAAAATGCCTCCATAGCCTCAAGCCTCAAGCGGCATAGCTAGTGGCCTTCTTCTTGCCCAGCCCAACCATCTTCATCAGCTCCCGCCAGAACCCAAGATCCTCCTCATCATAATTCTCCTCGTATGCGTCAATCATGGGCTTTTCCCAAACTAGGTCCGCCTCCTCTGCCTTGATAAACTTGGTCTTCTTGATAATCTTCCAGCTAAAGAAGAGGAGAGGGGCAGCGAGCACCATGGTATAAAAGGTAAAGAAGGTTCCGACATCCCACTTTCCGGGAAGGAAGACTGTGTAACCGTAAACACACACCACGCCAGTGAGGAAAGTTCCGCTGATCCAGGCGCTGTAGGGCTGGAACCATCCAGTGTAGGGGAGGGTGTTGCGGTCGAGGCCCTGGACCATGCAGGCCTTGTAGAAGAAGACGTATGTGATGCAAATGACGATGTAGTCAATAATCTGCGCCGCCGTGATCAAGTTGGTAAGCCAGGTCAAGACCACTGCTGAGGAGCTCGAAACGTTGAGGAAGGCGAGGCAGGGGAAAAGCATGAGGGTCATGAGGCAGTAGATTGGGACACCCTGCTTCGTGACCTTGCGGAGGAACTTGGGGGCCTGGCCTTCAAGAGCGAGGCCGTAAAGACTTCGAGTTCCGCAGTATGTATAGGCGTTACCGGCCGAAAAGATACTCGTGATGAGTAGCGCATTGGTGATGTGAGGCAACACACCAACTCCGAGGTTGTTCATGGCAATAACATAGGGCGAAGCGGCCGCAGTACCAGCACCACCCTCCTCGCCGGTGAGGATAGAGACGAGAGTCTTGTCGTTGTAAGCAATGGCGACTCCAACAGTCAGGGCGCCACCGATGAAGAAGAAACCAAAGCGAGCGTATGTGGTCTTGAACGCGTTCTTCAGGTATCGTCGAGGAAGTTTAGTCTCACCAGAGACCATAGAGACGTATTCCGGGCCGACGATGGTAAACGCAGCACTCCACAAGGAGCCGAGGAAGCCCTCAAATCGACCCAAGTCGCCAGTTGTAATGTATTCGGCGAAAGGACCGGGGTTCCTCCAGTATCGGAAGCCGTAACGATCGCCCTTGGGATTTCCACCCAGCATGGTGACGAAGGTGAAGGAGAAGACGATGAGGAGGAGGATGACCTTGCCGGAGGCCAGCCAGAACTCGGCCTCTCCGTACCACTTGACGGTGAATGCGTTGAGAATGCTAAAGTTTGTCAGTACAGACTGCGAACAGGAGGTCCTTTGTAAACTTACAAGTAGAGGACAATGCATGCCGCAACCACTGCTGCGACGGGAATGTCGTCACGCCAATAGGTCAAGACCAGGTTGAGTGCTGAAATCTCAAAAGGAATGAGGATAGCCTCGTAAATGAAGAAGTTCCAGCCGGCCATGAAACCGAAAGCCTCATCAACCCAATGACCAGCCATTCGAATGAAGGCACTGGTGATGGGCATGAAGGTAGCCATCTCAGCGATGCAGTTGTTGACAAGACCAAGCATGCATGAGTAGAGGGTATAGGCAATCAGCAGGCTGCCTGGGCCACCCTTGATGAGACCAGTGCCGATACTGACAAAGCTGGCGGTTCCAATGGAGCCTCCAATGGCGATCAGTTGGACTTGGCGGTTGCCCAAGCTTCGCTGTAGATGGTCCACATTGGGGCCCAGATCGCCAGCGCCGATGCTTTCGGCTTTGGTGTTGACACCCTCGAGCTTCGAGTCCGACATTTCAGACTTTTCCTCTCTATTGAACGACATGATGAGGAGTATGCAAGAAAGGGTGAGATGTGAAGGATGAGAGACAAGAAGACTCCCACAACCAGAGGGGAATCCCTGGCCTTTAAAAGCTCCCCAGGCGAGTCATGGACATATTGCCAGATAGAGACTCTTGCTGATTACCCTCGGTATCAGTAGCAGAGGCCAAGAGGCATGGATCATGGGTGGTGGCCCAACCTGGGGTAAACTCCACCCCCGCAAAGTCGCTAGCTGTGGCCAGACCAGCCCACACCGTCGGTGAGATTAAGCTACCCCAAGCCATCTTATCGGATGGTGGGCCGGTGGAGAAGCGTATCTTTCATGACGTGTTTGTTGGATGGCAATAATGGCCATATCAGGTTGTCAATTGGTCTTGGGAACGGCTGAAGGGCTTAGGAGGGGTTAGGTCAGGCTTCGAAATGCGTCCATTTCAGCGGTAGTGCGTGTGTGTGGCCGCCTTTTCCCCTCATGGCAACGGTGTAGCTTGACATGGAGGGCGTTGCTGGGAGCCCTGCGAATCCCTGTTCATAGACAATCTTCAACCCTGACCTAGGTTTACCATGATAGAGGCTCCATAGATCTTGATGGGTCTGCGTTATCTGAAAGGCAATCTGCTATCTGATAAAGAAGGCCCGGACTCCGTTTCTAACGCTCCAGATACGTATATTCAACGAATCTCAAGTCTCCAGTCTATCTCTCTAGTCTGCTGTTGCTTCATCACGGACCCCGAATTGAGGAGCTCAGTGTCCCTGGTAGGACGAGTGGAGAAATGGCGCCATCGGGAGGGCAGCCGATGGAGATAACGGAAGAGCTCCCGTAGCTTGGTGCACGGCACTCCTTCCTGCTGATGGGGTCCAGCTATGGTGCGACTCTCCGGGAGAAGGGTGATGGAAGCAGGGGAGATGAATGGCTGTTGGTGTCCTGGCTCGGCTAGTCCTGCATATCTCCGGACTTGAGCGCGCTGTTAGCGCCACATTTCGAGGGAACACATGGGGTCGGGGAGTCCGGTCATGGAAGCCCAACAAGATGGCCAATCAAGTGTGGCAACTTGCGGATTTAGCATTGCCGTCTTCTTGGACGACATTGCCGATATGGAAGCTTTGACTGTGCAATTTGCTTCCTACTAAGCCGTTCTACCGTTGCGATTCAGTCATGTTGTGGCTGTTGCATAACTCGCTGACGTGACTGACGGACCGTCAGCTTTACTCTCTCTGTGCACAGGGCAGTTCACACCCGCCCGAGAGGTAGTACCGGAAGGGATCCGTAAGGAGGCTTCTACCCCTGAAACCTGTACGAGGTCCAGGTTGCCTGCAGACCATCTCAACCATGTTGGGGCGACGCAGGTCTAGCACATCTTTGAGCTGAGCAATAATGGCCAAGATGGAGGCCAGTTCATTGGAGTTTCTCCAAGCTAGCGAGACATGACACACGACGCCAAGATGAACCCCAAGAAGCCCCATTACCTTCATGCTCCTGACTGGATGGTAACGGCAGCACGTAGTCACTCAAAGAGGCGTAGACCTGATCATGAGGCCCGGGAAGTGATAGTTTGCCCTAGGACTGGAATGAGATGGGCTGAGGGTGCACTAACATCCATCCCCGAGTTAGCCACCATGACAATGTTGGACAGAATACCTCGCCCCCGAGAGTCGATTGGCTCCTTGGAGACAGGTCTCCGCACGCATCTCCAAGCTGTATGCGTCGACGCAAGCATCTTCTCCAACGAACCAAGATGTAGCGCTACAGGCGTGGCGAGAGCATGTAGTACCGAAGAACCGGGCGGAGAGAGCGCAGCAGCTGCCTTGACCCTGTGCCAATTTGCGTGCGGACTACCGGAGGCCTTCCACGTTCAACCCTTGCGCGGGGGACGGATGGGAAGCCGGGTGTATGTGCGGCCCTGGTCTGGAATTAGAGCCTCCGGACGGGGCGAGGGCAGGCCAGCCTCCTATTGGGAATCTCTCGCGGGTGTATTCTCGCCAGATAAGCATCATGACAAATGAATTGACCAAAGCGAGCGGTGGAAGAGAAAGCCCGTCCGCCAAGAGCCCGACCACTCAACAAACCACTCAGGATAAGGCACATAGAGACGGATTAGGAAGCTCCATGACGGTAACTCGGTCTTATACTTTGAGTGGCGAGGTTCTACAGTCAGTGCCAGCCTCGAAGCGTCGCCTGATGGCTCGACGTGGGTTCTGGGCCCTCTGACCTTGCTTTCTGCCCAGTCAACGTGTGTGAGTACCTAAGTGAGCCAGAGGTCATGGTTCCCAGGCAGTGAATTAAAGATTAAGATTTTACAAACAAAAGAAGGGATAGTCAGGGGAAGCGGCTACAAGACGATGAACATCAGGACCAGTGGGCATAGGCAAGATTGACGTCGAATTAGGCAGCGGCTTTCACATAATAAACAGCTATATAAGAATAAAAAGGAGTTTTAAAAAGGATTGTAGGAGCAACCATCAACATATCACGTAGGGTAGGTAGGGTTGGTTGAAGTGTATTGGGACGGCGAATGCTACTGACTTGGCTGTGTTCTGATGGAAGTTAACATGAGATAAGCAGAGTAAAATCTGACCCAGAGTTCATCGATCAAACATTGATATCGTATATGAAGAACACTTTGTGGGTGTTCAAATAGAAATTATATACCTCACAAGCTTAAACAAGAAATCCGCCTCCAGTGCCAAACCGATGCGCTTGTAGGAATCAAGCCAAGGCATGGTCACTGTCTCCTCCGCCGAGTCCCATTGCACCATAGAAAGATCCCGATAGCCTTATACCTGGAACCGTGACTGCTAAAGCCAGGCGCGTAGATTTTGGCCGACAGAGACTTCATCTTAGGCACGGCTCCGTCTTGTATGGGAGCACTTCCGGTGCATTCGATCTTCCATTGCTCTCCTTCCATCATTCAGGAGAAAAGAATCGTTGGAACCACTGGTCACCACACCCTTTTTCTTTCCGATACTGGCGGAATATCGCACAAATCTTGCACAATTATGAACTTTTATGTCTTCTATACTGTTCGGACTTACAGCCGTTGATTCTCGGCGGTTGGTGGGAGTTCGGTTGGGCTCCGAGACAAAACATGGGCTGTGCACTTGGTCTAGGGGTGCGATAATTATCATGACCTGTTCTTCCGGAAGAGGTTCCGAAATCCTGGTGCTACGATGACGGCTCATAATTTAGCAGAAGATCCGTCATCATCGTCAATAAGCCATAATAGTCGCTGAACGGGCGCGTTGGTCTGATCATAACATACCTAGGCAACTGCTGAGCGACAATATCCCTAAGTGACGGGACAGTAAGTCATCATGACAAATCAGCATTATTAAACCGCCAATTCTACAGTAAAGAGAACGAAGCCCTCGCTCAAAACCCAGTAAGCTCCGTAGGTCCACCTCCCTCGGGAAATACACCGGAAGAGTCCTGTCGGTCCCTCATCCGCCTGATGTGATCAATTTACCATAGCCGCAGAGCCAGGGCACCCTTTATGGCCTTGGAAACACCCAAGATTCCCAAAAGTAGGCCTCAGCTGAGTGGATCGCCCCTTGTGTCAGGCAGCTTTTAGGGCGACCGTCTCCTAGAGTACATAACCACGTCCGTGGAAAGCGTTTCGTTCATATAGCATTCCCTTAGAGCCCCCCACCCCAATAAGCGCCAGGCAATCTTCGGTATGATCGAAGGGATTCGTTTGTTCAAAGTCAGCACTTGTGTTCTCTGCTCTAGCTCTCGGGCCGTGATCCAAACCCCGGAACCAATCTCCTCAACCCAGTACGACGCCCCGACCTTGAGCTCTACACCAGCGATGTTGGGCTGAAACATGCATGTTGAAACAATACCTAGGCTCCTCTATAGCAGGCCAGAGGATCCTCAGCTGCCCATCCATACCCAGCCCTGTTGGTTGAAGATGTCCTAAAAGAATCCGGCAGGCAGGCCTCGTGGAGAGCATCCCTGGGAAAGCGGCGCTGAACTGTCAATTTCTCATGGTTGATTGGATCTGATCTTCCAACCAAAACGCCTTTAGGACATAAACCAGGGAGAGGGCTCGGCAGCTTTGGCTGCGCGTCTCCCACTTTCTTTTTCGAGTCCGCATTTGCCGTTGATAATGGGTGCTTCGATGAGGATCCTCTCGGTGTATTGGAGGGTACATGGCCACTAGACTAGAGCCTGATTCCCGATGATATTGGACGGTACCGCCAAACTGTTGCCTCCTAGTTATCAATGAGATTTGATACGAAGTACAAGTTCAAGGGAAGCTTCAAGCATGTATAGCTTCTATACTATGACATCTAGGGTGTATGGAAGCTGCAAATTCTGGAAGGAATTGTAAAGTTGATCATTCATACGAGTAACGTGATAAATATCTGAGAAGGTGCCCGTGCCCACCAACAGGTAGGTTCAAGCAAGCCCTTGAATAACCTCCTGTGCGCCCCGGACTCCTGATCGCACAGCCCCCTCCATGTACCCTTTCCACACAAGAGCCGTCTCGGATCCGACAAAATGGATGCGTCCCACCGGGTCTCGAAGTGCCTGGCCAGGCTCTCCAGACATGATACCAGGCACCATGAAAGGGCTCGGAGCACCCCACGCCCAAGACTCAAGTGTCCAGTCCTGCTGAATCACCTTGATCGGCTCGGGGATCTGGTTGACGACGACGCTGAACATCTTGTGAAACTCTCTCCACACGGCCTCTTGTTTCTCCTGGCCTTGGAGCTTAGACCACTCAAGGCCAGGTGCGCCAAGGTGGAAGCAGGTGATACTATACTGCTCATCCTCGGGAACGACTGTGTCACGGGAAAAGGCGATTAGACCGGGCGAGTTGACAGTGCCAGAGAGGTCAGCCTCTCGCCACCAAGGTGAGGAAAAGACAAAGACTGTCTTGGAGTAACAGCCCAACTTGTTCGAGTCTCCGAGGGCCTTCTTAGCGGGCGGCAGCTCAGGCTCAAAGTGAATCCGGGGATACAGAGGAGTAGGAATCGACACAATGACCCTATCGGCAGTGAACTGTTTCCCATTGGCCGTCTCGACCAAGACACAGTCGTCAGACTGAGTGATGCTTTTGACCGGGTGGGCCAGCTTCACAGTTCCAGGGTGAAGCTCAGCCGCAAGGTTCTTTGCAAACTGCTGCTGCCCCTGACGGTTCCTGAGGTACTGCCCGCCGTGCTTTCCATCCGACATCATGATAGCAAGACCACCACCGCTCTTGATGTAGTCAATCAGGTGCAGGGCGCTGATCTCTTCTGGCTGCGTGCCAAGCAAACCCTTGGCGAGCTCGGTGAAGAAGAGACGAGCAACCAAGGTGCCACGAAATTTCTTTTCGGCGAACTGGGTGATGGTAAGGGAGTCGAGCTCAGCAGCGTCGGGGCCAAGGTGCGGATTCTCCAGGTTAGAGCGTTCGACATATTCGCCCACCAAGTGTGCAATTCTATCGAACTCTTCTTGTTGCTCTGGAGTGAGCTATTAACGCACCCTTGTTAGTATCCAAGACTTGAAGTCGCAGATCCGGACAAAGGAACTCACCTTGGCCGGACTCCCGTACGGCAAGACTGAAACATTGCCCTCGGCGTCCTGATACAGAGTCTGACCCTCAGCTCTCTGCTTGACAAGCTCAAAGCCGTATTTCTGGGCAAGAGCATACATCTCCGACTGATTGGTATCGTTGATCCATGCTGCGCCGACATCAACCAGGGCCGTTCCATCGTCTCTGGACGGAACGGAGAGGATCTTGCCGCCGACACGGTCCATGGCCTCCAGGACCACATAAGATAGACCGGCGGCGTGGATCTCGGCAGCGGCCCGGAGACCACTAAGACCGGCACCGACGATGACGACCTGAACTTTCTGGCGTTGGGAAACCATTGTTTGTTGACGAGTGTCGAGCTGGATAAGCATGCAAGTCTTTGCGTGTTGTATGTTTCCAATTCAATCATACTTTGCTCCTCACTTTATACATCTCATACAAGCTGACAATCAACAACAAAGTGAGGCTCCTCTACAAGCACCCTATTCCCAGTCGGCGGATCATCCTACCGAGCCAGCGGAATACCCCGCGGCATGTGTGGGTCCTCCCCGCGGAGTCCGATGCGACCGGGACCCACCAAGGCTCCGGGCGGAACGGTAGTCGTCAATCATCGGTCCCGTCTCTGCGTGTTGAACGTAAATAAGCAGCCACAAATATTGGCACCAATTCTACGAGCGTATTCATCCATTCATAATTCAAGAGAGAGAGGGATATGTAAGACTGTGTCATCTGGTTGCGCCCTCCGCGGATGTCCGAGATGTCAGCCGTCGGCCGTAGGCGTTCTTGTGTTACCCATCCTCCGTTGTGGTTGGCCAAAGGAAATGATCGGCAGTTTAAAGTCGACATAAACCGGATCTCTGCAGGTCTTTGCAACCCCCATCGCTGCTCCTTATTCCAAGATAAAGCCTGTGGATGCGTTGGGCCTCTTCCTTTGTGTCACTATCGCTTCCTCCGCAAGATTCACAATGGCCTATCTTCAAGCTCCCGTACTTGAAGGAGGGACAGTCAACCCGTTCTCTGCACATCCCACGCCCGAGATATGACATGGAGCCATGGCTAAATTGTCCTCGTCAAACGTACTAAAAGGTATCCACATTCTAGCACAAGACTGGAGCGGACTATTGACTTTCGGATTTACAGTTTCTGACTTCTTCCAGATAACGCCGATGATACCAAAACAACCCCCGATAACCCCAAAATACTCCCTACATCGTCCCAGTAGACGGTGGCGGCATCCATCCCATAGGATCAACCTGCCCAAGATCCTCCTCCAACAAGCCAAACATACTTCTACTCCCCAAGAACCAATCCTCCATCTGCGTTGTCGGTCCATTTCCAGCGCCAGGTGGCATAAGGACATCGCTCGTGGTGGGTTGGACGGCTTGGGGTATAGACTGGCCTTCCATCGGCATAAACCCAAGCTGGCTAAGATAGACGTCCAACTGATTTCCCATCGGGATGTCGTTCTGGTCTTCCCGGCGTTGTGATTTGGCCTCAACGTATACCATAGCCACGTCCCGGAAGACCTGGAAGATTCGGCACAGTTTCTCCGCTGTTTCTGATGCGTCGCGTAGGAGATCCAGCGATGCCACGAATTCCTGAAGCATCCCGAGGTCATCTCCAGATAGGGTCTCAACGATGTGACAAAACAGGACAAAGAAGGGCGCAAAGGGGGCCAGCATCAGGTTTCTAGACAGGTCAGGTCAGCCGATGGCTCTCTAAGAAGCCCAACATGTTCAAATCTCACCGATGAACATAGATCGCCTTCATATACGCCCCATACTTCAACGAGGCAACGGTCTCTTTGTGCCGTCTCATGGTTTGTCGCGCAGTTTCTAGACACTCATTGGAGAATCTACTGGGAGAGCCTGGGGGTGCAGGAATAGCGCGGTAGACGAGCGTTAGCGTTGCAAGAAACTGGACCTCGTCACCTTGGACAAAGACGTCGACAAGGGCTGACGAGTTGATCATCTTGAGGAAGGCAAAGGCCTGCTCCTGGACCACCTTTACCTCTACGGCAAGTCTTCTGCACTCAATTGCAAGTTCCTCTGCGCGACGACCTAGTTCTGAAGGGTGAACCTTCAATGCAGCTGGGCTGTACCTGTGGCTAGAATTAGCTCTTGATCCCCCATGGCCAGATGAGGAAGGCACCTACAGTTGTGTGTATATCTGACCCTGCAGAATAGCCCTTTCCAGCCAGCACTTTAGCACGGTTGCCTCTTCGAGAAGAGGGAATCCAGTGTAGTCGAACTGGCGGGGAATGGTAATGTCGACGTCGTTGATGACGGAAGCGCGGCCCATGCGCAGACTAAGCCCCCGGTCCCAAGAGTATACTTGCCAGAAAATGATGCCTTTGATCTGCTTTGTTCGAGCTGGCTCGTCACGGGCAACCTCGGTGCGGTGAAAGCCCCCTGTTTGGCAGATCTGGGCAGCGATCGAATTGAGATACCAGGCTACAGAAGGACGCGTGACGTCAATGGCATATTGAGTCTGGCGCCCGGTTAGTCTACCTATAGATGGTAATGGCTGTAAAGAACGAGAGAGGGAAACCTACTCCCAGTAGAAGAGCCTGGACATTCTCGATCTTCGCGGATAGAAACATGGGTAGGTTGGCTAGGTAAGTCTCTAGATTGGCTCGGGCCATCTTGGCGTACGCCTGATACTGGTCTCGCATTTCGACATCGTCCGATAGACAGCACTCCTCCATGAACAGGTCATATAGGCCTGCGTTGACGATGGCGAATACAGCCTGGGGACAGTCCTCGGTGGGGAAGTATATCATCCGGCACAGGCTAGAAAAGTCTTCAATGCCGACGAGGGCCATCCCAAATGCGAAGAAACTGGGTTTTCCGCCTGTATTCATGTAAACCGCTGTTCGGTCACCGCATGAGTGGCCTTGGGGATTGCCCACCATTGAGTGCTTTGAGTAGTGGAACAACCGCTTCTATCGGCGGCATGGGCAACTTGGATAGCCCACCCGGAGGTAGAGGCAGTTGGAGCGGAAATCTGGGGCCATGGCTAATGGACCGACGCTCCTGCAGCTGTACGAGCTGGTGAAGATTGGTAACTGCTGCCTCTACGTTGGGGTGGGCGTCATGAAGAGACGTGCGGTGAACGGCGCGAGCGAGGAACTCGCTTGCAATGGCGGTTTGTGAGACAAGACCGTCATCGCCGCAGTGGGCTGATTCTTCATCGCCTGAGTCAAAGTCTCCCAGTGAGGTGACGGTGCCGCTGCCACTGTCATGGACGTCCGGGGAGGGAATATAAACTTGCTGCCGTGCCGGTTCACCCGAGCCAACATCTCTGGCAACGAGAGTCTTGAGTAGTTGCTCTATGTTGCCAAGTCGGGACTCGAGCTGATCAATCTTGCGCTCGCTATGCTGGTCAACACGGCCACACTGCCTGCCTCTTTGATAGTTGAGGCAGTCTTGGAGAGGCGTGAACGTACTACTGAGAAGAGATGAGAACGCGCTGACGGACTTCCTTGGGTCGTTGGCCAATGCCGGTAGACGTGCAAGCTCGATTTGCTACACGGCAATTGGAACACGGCCAGTCTTTGTCGCATCGGACCTGCATAGCCGAAGATGCGGTTAGCCATGCCCCGTGTTGCCTGACACCACCACGAGATATGAGATCAGCCTCACCTTGCGCATACGGCACTGGTCACACTATCCGAGCCAAGTTAGCCACACCCTGCTCCGTGTTCTGAGGGCAGATACGTACAGCTCTTTTGTTGGGGTCATCAGGGCCCCCGGGCATGCCCATGCCCGGATTCTGGGGGCCGCTCTGCATCTGTATGTACCTAGCCCAAGCGACAGTTAGGTAACTCAATGGAAATGGGCTGAGCAAGTCTCTTGCGGATCGACGATGCGTCTGGTTCTGGTTCTGGTTCTGGGGCGCGGCATTTACCAAGTGGAGACGGTAGACAGATGCAAGCTAGCACAAATTGGACAACTTCTGCCGAATTGCCAGTTGAATTCGGATTAACAGTGGGGGAGATAAATCTCAACACGAGGCTGGGAGGGTCTTTATGAATGAATCTCTCTGATTGAATCATTTGCCGATTCGTGGCCTTTGAACACCTCCTACGGAGAGCCGGACTTGTTATCTCTCTCCGACTCTGGTCACGTGATCTGACCGCGTATCCCCTGCTGACTATGGATTCTACTTGCAACTCCTATTCGCTGAGTTACGGATTCATACTGAAGAGGGACTAGTTGCCAAGGCGCTTGTGTGAATGCTGCCTGATCCGCCACCCTACACTCTTAGAAAGCTACCCAAATTCGACATCTATCTCTTGTCCAGAACCGCAGTCCTTGGTCAATCACGCTCGCCATGTCCCCTCAAACTCCCGTAGTCCTTCGTAGAATAACCTAAAGATCGCCTACCGAATTGTCTCAATATAAGCGCCTGAAAGATCACCTCGGAAGCTTGCCACGGAAAAGTGTGCCAAATGCCGTAGAGACAAATGAAGGCTTTAGGTTTTCAACACACTAAGGAGAATATGCTCATAGTTACATTCAGAGTTACGGAAATATGCAATAGCCTATCCTATTTGTTACTCACGAACAATTGCTGTTTGCCATTGAAACCATATGAAGGACTCCGCAGTAGAACCAGGGTTCTCGGGGTCAAGAAAAACAATGATGAGAAACCCGTTAGGGTCATCTTGAGCAGTAGATGGATCTAAACAATGTCGGTCAGTAGCTCGCTATGGTGAGATATGCACATCTAAAATCACTTACGGCCTCTCGGAGTCTTTGGCCCCCGCCATTCATTGCGGTGCCACTGTTGCCTTTCCAAGAAAGCTTTATTTACCTCGTCGTTCCTTTCGTGATCAGAATCCGCAGTCAGCGCCATGAGGCCCAAGATGATGCCCAGTTGACCTCCTAGTCCACGGGAGGGTCGAGAGTGAGCTATAGGGTTACGGTATGTCTCAGGGATCAAGGCTGGCATCCAGCTAGGTGACCTCCCAGCTACATACCGCACTGGGCCCCCTCCATAACCCATGGGGCTCTCAAGGGTTACTACCTGTGATAGGCCAGGTGTTTGTGGTGGGTGGAAGATTCTAAGGAGGTCCCAACTCGAAGTTGCATGCACTAGCGGGTCTGAGTCCTTGACCATGATAGGCAGCAGAGGGTTGCAGGCAAAAACTGAAAATGTGCTGCACTCCGTGGCTGTCCGATAATCGCCTGTGGAGGGATCGATGATGAAGTTACCAGATGCATCGAGGCAACGAAGGATTCCCATATCATTACTCGAGCCTCGATACCAGTGGTACCCGTAAGCCTCAGATACTTCGCCGTTTGAGTAGCGCATAACTTTGCTCGGAATTTCACCTGAATATCCATGGGGTGAGCGAGGTGGAATGCTGTGATGGTAATCATCCAACTCTGGCTCGGCTATGCGCAGCTTGTTGATGATGAATAAGAAACTGAAATCGGCCGGTGTTGATTGAAGCCCTGTCGAACGACCTCGTGAAGAGCGGTGTTGGGACTAAAATTTATAGAATTAGTGAAACAGCAGAACGGAAAACGAGAGGTCATATTTACTGCACTTACCAAGGACCCAGTCCTGCCGCCACCTGCCTTACTTCGAGACTTGATTCTACTGGTGCCGTTGTCATCATGAGCGGGAACGGAAGAAGAGCCGAGTTCTCCGGGTGGCATAGTTGGAGTACGAGACGAGACGAGACGAAGAATTCTATCTTGGTCGCCAGCATCTGCCAAGGTTCGAAGTGGATGGCCTTGTTCGTTGCAGATATCCAGGTCTGTTTGAGGATCCAGCCACCAGTCCGCTAGTAAACGAACAAGCCCGAAGGCTGCCATGGCGAATAGAGGGGAAGAAGCTGGCTCGAGGCGGTTGCGGTCCGGCCAAGTCCTCATGGCCCAGCTTTGGGCCCAGCTTCGGTACTCAATGCTGCTGGATTGCGGTGAACCAAAAAAGCGCTTTTCAAGAACTGCCAGCCTCTTGTCGTGGCTAGTAGGCGCATTGTCGGCCTGTCGAAGATGTCTCATGACATGAGCCCTGATAAAGCTGCAAGGAGGGTCGGTCATGGTGCTTGCATTTCCCTTGCACCCACAGTTGGTTTTGCTCGCGGCGCAAGGATCCGTGATGAGGAACTTCAGGCAAGCCATGCCGACAAACGCATATGCTTGAGAGTCCCCGCAGTGGTTGGTCTTGAAGTAATCTGCCGCCGAAGGGTGTTTGAAGCCCCAGGTATCATGTTCCGGGTTAAAGCAGAGGAGGCTGCCACACAAGTCCTTGATGCCACCTCTTCGCAGCAGTCTCTCAGCTTCCCCATTGAGCTCATCAACTTCATCCGAACTGGGGTCAATAAGCATGGCCATCGAGAGTTCCTGGGTACGTAGAGAGTCATGCGAGCATAGAACCCATTGAAAGGCCCTTAGAGCAAAGTGCTGCTCACGCTCAGAAAGCCGCCTCTCAAACGCCCTCCACGCCTTGTCATATGCCTCTTTTGTATCCGGTGGAGTCTGCTCGTTCTTCTCATACGGATTTCCTTCAACTTTGCTGTTTGTCCAAGAGGTCTCTGTAGCTCTCTTCTTGTCCTCTTCTGGGGTAGATTGGAATGCTCCCTGCTTTACAGCTCGTTGCAGAAAATCGTCAACAGGAACATCCTCTTCGCCACGGAAAGCATCCCATGTGGTGATCCCGTCTTGCTCTGGTACTGTGTCCTCAAGATCCTGAAGCTGATAACCTTCAGCTAGATCTCCGGGGCATGGAGACGTCGTGGAAATGTCGCTTCTCTCTGCTAGGTTATCGCTGCTTGAGGCGAATGGGGACAATTGGTTATCGGTCGCGCTTTTCTTATCTGATGAAACCTCCACAGGCCCATCGATTGATATAATTCTCAGCGTAAGAAGCATGACTGTTCGGAGATGTCCAGCAACGTGCCGAGCAACCATCTCAGGGGCAAGAGTCGTTGGCGGCGAAGACGTCTTGGGGCCACTTTCATCGATGGGCAGAGTGGAGGTCTGCTGGCCTGTCCGTGTCTTTACCCTCTTTTTCTCGCTCTCTGGCCCTGGTGTTCGGTCTGAAGCATTTCTCTTGTTGTCATTGCCCTTTCCTATGTGCTGGAGACGATCTTCTTCATCCCTAATCGGGAGACAGCAAAGAGGGCACTCGTTTCGCGGTCGCAGGTAAGAAGCCCGACTCTGCCGTTCAATCGTTCCTTTCAGCGGATCTGTGAGAGCCACATCCTTGTGTGTTTCTTCAAAATGTTCCAAGAGCTCTTCTGAGCGGCCGAACGTCATGGTGTTATCGTCACATAAAGGGCACCTCCACTGTGAGGGTGGATGCACTCGGCGGTGCCACTCGGTGCCATGGGCGTCTAACATATGCTGGAGCCACGTGCTTGGCTTCGGGAATCTCGGTAAGGATGATGATCCCATGCATTTTTCAGACAGGCAGATAAAGGGCCTATGGTCTTCATTGACATGTTCCCTGAGGCATGTTAAATGGGGCCGCTGTACGGAAGGGCATGGCGGGCCAACTCACTTCCATTTGTCTCCTTGGAATGTGTCTTTAGGAATATCACTGAAACACCAGTCGCATTTGTTGCCGCCGCCGGCTGGCTTGGGATAATCGACACGGCTGGCTAGAATAGACACCGCACTGCGTTGTGCGGAGGGCCTTGATGGCCTGCCCAATCTAGACGCTGCTTCTCGACTATCTATCGTTGTTGGCCTGGATTGCGGTGCTATAGGACGACGGTGAGGCTGTTGAAAGGTTTGAGGCGCGTCTGCTAGCATGCCTTGGCTGGGCCCAGTGTCGCATCCAGCTCCTCCCAACCTCTCCTCATGGGCCGGGTCTTCCGGGATCATTGAGAGGCGAGAGGCCTTCTGTCGTGGCTGTTTTTGTTGGGAATCTGTCTTTTCTCTTCGATACAGAAACATCCTGTACGTGTCCGTCATGGAGATGGTTAGGTGCTCTAGAAGTCCTGTGCTTGCTAAACTGAAGAGTGACTTTAGGGATAACGCCGCGAGCTGGGCGAATGAACTCAAGTCTAGACCCTCGGTGTGCTCTCTGGCTCGCCTCGCGTGGCTTGCTGTTGATGAATGTCGAATGATCATGGCGATTTGATGGAGCCGCTTCAAAGCTTCTGAAACAGCCTCGACATTTTCGATGCTGAGCCGAGGAAGTCGATCCAAGTTTGGGCCTCTAGCCTCTTCTCTTTCAGAAGAAACATCGCGCATATGAACTGAAGGCGCTGTAAAAGATGGAAACAACGTAACAGGGTCTGGAGGGCTCACCATAGTTCAGGTTAGCCTCCATCAGGTCCAGGCCTCGCAGAACCTGATCCTGGATCTCAGCATGGCCTTGAAGCTTGTGATCAAGACTCAAGCCCCCATCCGCAAAAACCCTCATCGAATTTGCCCATGTCAGGAACCGGTGGCTGAGATCTCCAATCAGGGCCGCTCCATTTCCGTCGTTGGCTTGGTTGAATCGCGCAATCTGTTCCTCAAAGAGCTTTTCGCATTCGACAGCAACCTCATAAATCGGCTTGTCCATCTCTTCCATTCTCGCAGACATATCAAAGACGCCTTAATACTGGAGCGAATTGTCGCAGGATGGCAGAGTGGCTTTGCTTTTCCCTGGATGCTCAAAATCGTGACATGATTCTGCCCAAACGCCTGACAGCGCTGCCCAGCAACTGCCATGCATATCAGCCACACGGTCGGAATGGGAGTTCAGCCGAAAATGCACGTCGGAGAAGCTCATTTTCCGATGAGATGTGAGAGCCTATAGGTGCGTACGAGAGAAATATTGGTTGCTAAGCGCCAGCCTGATTTAAATTCCCCTCTCTTTTGCATCAAAGGTTCCAACTCAGCAGTGCCTGCAAAGGTCCATGAAACGGCTATGGACGAATCCTCCAAGCTTCGCCCGCTCATTTCTGTCGTCGAGTCACCCGGATGGAATGCCCTCAAGACACTTGGGGCGTGTGTCTTGGGTAGACTTGGCCGACACTCGAGGCCTGGGAAGCCAAATCACAGACCGAAGAAACGCAGCAACAATGCCGCGTTGATTGAGATGGACCTAGACCCTGTTCTCAGAGCAAACTACTATGCGACCGACCTCACACAGGAAGCTTTCGACAAGATAGACGATGCAGCCATGAATCTCCTTCGCTCGCTCAACATCATGGCCAACCTTCAGCTCATTCCAAACGAGAGACCTTCAACCAATCCGGACGATACGCCAGAGACAACTGAGCCTGAAGACAGCCACTCGGCGGAACTGAGAGCAAGCATTGACAAAGTTGCAATGCTCGATGCCGACCTTGGACGGCTTCATAAGCTAATGAGCTTTCTCATCTCACCGTATAGCCTTGCTAACCAACGGGAGTTCAGCCTCGGGACAGGGACTCATCCTCTGTTCACGTTACCTCCACGGGATACTGGAGACTTGGCCATTCGTTGCTTGAGACGATGGAACAAGGTCATGGAAACCCTACCCGGCAGACCTCAAACAGTTGAAGAGGGCTCGTTGGTTTCCCTCGAGGGGCCGGCAGAGTCGACTGGTCAAGGCGAATGGAATGCACGCCGTGGAGAGCGCGTGAGCAGTATTGTTGAGGCCATTCTCAATGAGTTTCGACAGTTGAGCTGCGTTAAGAAGACGACGCATGAGATCCGCCTACATGTGTCAAATGATCTCTATCCAGGGCCCACAGTCCATCAGCACAACTTGGACATGTTTATATCCTGCTGTCCAGCAAGCACTCTTTTCTTTCAAAGCGCCGAATGCGGTGATTTTCAGTGAGTGACGTTCAAACAATTTTTCGTAGCGAGCTATCGACTGACCAGATCAATTCAGAGTCACACATGCTGTCAAGAAGTGCATATGTGACAGCATTAGCCAGGCAATGGGTAGTAGGACAAAGCTTCACATCCTGGTTAATTCCGAAGGTATATTTGATGTGACAGATAGGCTGCCTCTCGTCCGTCTGCCCTATGAGGATTTCGACGGGACGTCACTCCATGACTTGCTGGAGAATGATGTCTTCGGGCCCATCGACACCCAAGCATACCTGAGCAAAACAGCAGCAAGCAAAGTCAATTCCGCCACAAAGGCTCGAGTGGCCCTAGGGCTATCGAGATGTCTCATGGACTTCTTCGACAAGGGACTAGAGCTAGCTTCACACAGCTGGATCGCCAAAAATGTCCACTTCAGAGAGTCTTCTGTCAGCACTGGGGGTGGAAAGCAACGTCTTCTGTATGTCTCGCTTCGCCCAAAGCTTGGCCAAGCTCCCGGCTCAGACATAGCCAAGATGTTCAGCAACGGAAATCCAGTTGTTCTCTCATTCGCAAAGCTTCTCCTCGAAGTCCTGGACGGCAAAGTCATAAGAAATATCCAGATAAAGCCCGATGACAGCCAGAACCTCTCGATCTGGTCGAACCTTGACAATGTTGTTCAAAATCTGCTTCGCGACCGAGGCGCGGAGCCGTTCGCGTCCAAATACTTGGAGGTTGTGGGAAGCTGTCTAAAGCTCTGGGCGACTCTACAAGGCTTTGAGAACCGTGCGGACTTCTCGGCCACCAGCCGGCACGTGAGGAAGGCCATCTATGAGACAATGGTTCATAAACTCGAGCTACTTGTTATTTCTGAACAGACAAAGCACAGCGGACCAGATGCAATTACGAGACATGAGCAAAAGAAACGAAAGAGCCGAGATCCTATACTCGGCGAATCGCCTGCCAAGAAGTCATCACCATTGCCTTACCACCCATATGCACCCAAGGTCCCGAGTTTCGCGAATGACCAAAATCCAGATGTATCAGTTGGTGATTCTGGCGAAGGCACGGCAGTCCAGGAAACAGAGTTTACGGAACACACAGAAGAGGATGGAGAGGGAGAGTCTCTATACGACGAGCAGGGAGAAGCCGATCAGTCCGATCGAAGAGCAGCTAAAGAGTACTTGGGAAAACTCAACCAGACATTTGGGGGGTACATCAAGCCACTCAAAGACTGGGCGTCAAACGAGATGGAACCGATCAAGGTCGCCATCATTGACAGCGGGGTTGATTTGAAGGATCCTTGGATCCTTGCCCGAAGGTGCCAGATTGGGGACGCCAGGAATTGGACGAGTGATCAACATGATGAGTGTGCCGATGACTTTGGTCATGGAACCCACGTTACTAGGTTGATATTGAGAGTCGCTCCGGCTGTCAAAGTCTACATTGCCAAGGTGTCCGTGAGGAAGAAACCCGAGCCGAAATCCTCTAACCAAATTGCGCAGGTATGAGTCCTCCCAATGTATCAAGAAGTGTAACTAACTGAATCTGAATCACTGAAGGCTATAAAGTGGGCAACCGGAGTATGGAAAGTCGATATCATCTCTCTATCTCTCGGGGTGCACCAGCAGGATGAGACGATAAGAAAGGCCCTTGACAAAGTGCTCTGTCCACCCCACGATAGTCCTGAGCAGACGGTAGTGATAGCGGCAGCATCCAACTGCGGCGGTAACGATGATATCGCATTTCCAGCGTGTTACAAAAAAATCATCTGCATTCATTCAACCGATGGGTATGGCAACCCCAGTAAGACAAACCCACCACCGCAGAAGGATAAAGACTTGGCCGTGCTTGGAATGTCGATCAACTCCACTTTCAAAGGAAAGGACAAAAAGAGGGTTGAGACCTACATCTCGGGGACTTCCTTCGCCACGGCCATAGGTGCAGGGATTGCAGCCAATGTCCTAGAGTTTGCGAGGCGAGACCCGAAGCTGCGGGATGAAGAGAAGTGGTGGCTCTTCTCGTCGTGGGGAATGTCCCGTGTGTTGAGGAGCATGAGTAGGGAAAGGGGAGGGTATCGATATGTGAGGCCCTGGACGCTGTTTGATGGACGAGATGATGAAGACGTCTATTGCGATATTCGGGACGCACTCAAGTAACGTGTATGAAGTTGGGCGACATATATTCTAGACTTGGTTTGGCAATAGGTATTGAATTCATGTCTTTTCCTAGTGCCACGAACACGACTTTTGACAGCTAGATTGCAGAGAATATAGCAGCGCTGGGAGTTTTATACGTGACAAATAGAGGCAGCCGCATGAATGGAACGATTCATAAACGAGCCCAACATGGGCTGACCGTGGCTGAGCTGAGTGAAGGCCCAAAGTGCAACATTTCTCTGCCAACCTGGTAGGTTGAAAATAGCAGCGTGTTTATGTCATCGTCCTCCAAAACGCAGACTGACGTGGCATCACAGCCTCACTTTCAACCAGACCCCCTCTTCTCAGTTTCATATCTGCTGCCTTTGCCCGAAGTCCTTTTCATATCATCCCGAAAGTCGACCTATCGTCACAGCTACGTCTGTTTTCAAATTCAGTCCCCTGACATCATTCTTGAACCAACAGCAGCAACTCGCAACCATGTCTTCTCCCCTCAACCGGAATCTTATTCAGACATACCATCTGCCACCCAATTTCTCCATCGGGCCCGCACCACACGGCCCCATCCAGCTCGGGAGCATTCTCACCAACCTCAGCGATCCAGTGGTGCTGAACTTAGACTGCCATGTGCCTATTGAGGAAAGAAATGTCTTTTCTCATTGTCAACATGGGTTCCAAGCGTCAGCGTCCCGCATGAGCGGAGGAGAGCTGGGCATGTGGGCTAAAGCAATCGGTTTTGAGGGCCTCGGCGGCGAGTTGAGCGGATCAAGAGAGATAATCAGGGAGTGCAAATACAAGTTCGGCCGTCTTGACACTCTCTATTTCTCTCCCACGCCAGCCTACCGTCATGCCAGTATGAAGGAACTTGATGTGGCCGAGTACGTCGAGGCTTCGGGTTGGACACCGGTTTATCTTGTGACCGGGCTCAAGGTGGCTATCCAGCCATCTGTCCAAATGAGCACTTCGAAAAATGTCACCCTTCGTGGCGAGGCGGGGATCTCTGAGGTGACTGGACTTCCAGTCAATGTCGGGCCTCGTGTTGACCTCCAAGGCCAAGACCAATCCTCCGAAGCGTGGACGGCATCTGATGACTTCATCTTTGGCATCAGAGTCGAGAAGCTTGTCTACAAACGACGATGGCTATCACGCCAGCGCCGTGACGAAGCCCCCTTGCAGTCCAAACTCTTGTCCAAGGGAGCCCAGCTATTTGGAGATGGCAATGACTCTGATGAGGAAGAAGAAGATGAGATTGTTGAGTTGGAGCTTGGCGAGGACCTAGATGGTATGGAAAAGGTGTCACATTTGGAAAATGGGACAGAGACGTTATGGGTGCTGCCGGCCAAGCTTGCTTAGCTTTTTGTAGTTTCAATTCTCTTTTCTAAGCCAGCTAATGCGAGAGTATATATTATCCAAGTAATATATTCCTATACATATTCAACGAATTAGCGGCCCTTCTTATTATTCTAAGGACTAAATTTAGAGAGGAAATTATTATATAAATCAAATCCCTCCATAAACCTTGGTAGACTCAAATATACTAACCCTAATGTTTTACTCGCGACGTTAGGTAGCTCTAAGTCGAGTTACCTATTCACGGCGAGGGCCTTAACCTAACGGTGGTCGTTCGTCACAGAAGCGGATTAGTACGGCGTCGCTGACGTCGCTGTCTTCGTCGCCTTCTGTTTTCCTCCTCAACGCAGTGCTCGCAGCTTTCCCAGGGGGCAAATTCCGGTTGTTCACTGAAAGTGCATATCCAGTCGGAACAGCGCTCTTCCCTGAGTTCGGCTCGACTGCATTGTATAATGTCCCACTCCCTTCCCACCTCACGACCGCAACGGATGCAGTAGTGGATGATTTCGATGAGGTGGCACATGTTGTCGGCCTTGATTCAGCGTCTGAAACGGGATGATAGGTGCGTGTTTATGTCTTCGTATAAGGATTCAGCGACTGAAACGGGATCGTAGGTGCGTGTTTATGTCTTCGTATAAGGATTCAGCGTCTGAAACGGGATGATGGGTGCGTGTTTGTGTCTTCGTATAAGGATTCAGTGACTGAAACGGGATCGTGGGTGCGTGTGTGTGCTTTTCTGCGTGTGTAAGACTTTTCGTAATGTTGGTAGCTGCTCAGGTTTGTTTAGTGGTGGAAAAAGAGAAAGGGGGTTGAGGAAGGACACAAATCTGCTTTATATACCTTTAATGCAGCGCCATACTGATTCAGTACGGTAGGACCAGCTGCTAATCACTGGACTTCACCTGAAATCAAACGTCTATCACTGAGTTGAACCTAGTGGGCTTAGTGAGGATGATTGATCAACTGCACCAATAGACGAGACCATCTTTAGCAGATATTCTCTTTAGTGCTCTTGTTATTGATACGTTAGTGCCCTCTACAGGTTGTGATGGCTTCCTTGAGGAAGTATGGCCCAAGCATCATGTAAGCAACCCTATGAGTCAGTAACCCGATCGGTTGAGATGAATAAGATCCACCGCCAATAAGGCATGCAAACCCCAGTAGAGTCATACAACAATAAGAGTACTTTTGCTCACTGGGCATGGTAAAGAGACATCTGATCAAGGGGGTGGTTTACTTCGATGGGTGTGTGCCTGGTATAGCGGCAGTGATTGTTGTGTGAGGCTAGCTTTCCCCAGCTGAATTCAGAACAGTCATGTGTGGTTGCATGGGATATTCTAGCTTTGTAAATGTGTTGCCTCTGCCCGTGTATGACATGCAAGAGGCTTCCTCCGAGATGAGTCTCAAAGGATTTAGCCACCGTTGGCAGTCATGTACGGTCGTAAACCTAGAGCTTCCTGGTTACAACAGAGCTTTGGTGAACCTCGATGAGGGACTAAGTGCAACCGAGAGAACATAGTGGTTGAGTCTAGTTGTGTATGGGCCGATACTGAAAAACTCTGTTCTGCTGTGTGGTCGAAGTGTGTATGATTTCGCAAGTTATTGTCGTGCTATGCACATTTGACTTTTTCCAGTTTATGTTCAAGATCCCTTAGTACGGAATGAATAACCACTTACTGTTTGCCTTGGCGTCTACACCAAGCCACCCACAGAGTGTCAATGGCTACTCAGCTGAGGACCAGTTGAGGAGGCCGCCAACTCAAACCAATCGCGACTATAGCACGGTGATGTATAGAAGGAAATACGAAAATTATGATAGACGCGCCATCCCCTATGTCTATTTGGAAATCCCATTCGAGCTGCTGACCATGTTGACGGCATCCCCACGGTTGCGAGTGGACAAAGCCGCGTGGCGCAGAATAAGCGCGGCTAGCCCCAAAAGGACAACTCATTCGAGTTAACGACATGCCAAGGTTCAGCCAATCCCCGGCTTGTGATGCTGAACAAGGAAATCCATTCGGTCCCTTGGTCAGCCCAGGGTCCACCAGCCATCAAACTCGTAAGCCACGACTTGACCGGGTTGCGTTAGCGAAAACGCCTTGGAAGGCGAGAACACTCATGCCTGTCGCTTCTGATTGGATGGTGAGACGTCGTGGACGGATGTCCCCGAGGAGACTCGACAACTGGATCGCATCGACAGCCACGACTAGGGATGGCTTTGTTTCTTTGGCTACGGGACTGCGCCTGCTTGTGACGAGAACGGTTCGGTCTCAAGCCGTTTTTTCGGTTCAAGACATGTGAAGGGCTGTCGTTGTCGAGATTAAATATCGGGCTTGACCAGTCTTCAATTTCCATTCCCAAGACAGACAAACTCATCACCGACACAGAGGATAGCATCCACTAGCAACAGAAACCACCACATACTCAACTACAATGAACTTGCTCTACGGGCGATCATCCGATCATGGATGCACTGAGCACGACCTCAGTGTAGGTAAGTAGCGACTTAGACTTATTCACTGACGATGCTAACCATGGCCAGATGCCCAGGACAACGTTGCAGGAAGCCTCTCTTTCCACCAACTAAGCGCCATCATCTCTGGAGTTTGCGCCGCCATCTCCATCTGTGTGATGATTGTCTTCAAGTCGCTCCACGCTACGCATCTTTCGAATCCCACGGAGCAGGTCAAGTAAGGAGTTCACAATGACTGAAAAAAATGTGCCAAGCTGACAGTATGGATAGAATCATGCGCATCGGAACTTTGATCACCATGTACTCCCTCATCTGCTTCCTATCTGTCTGCTTCCCTAAAGCGGAAGTATACATCCATCCTTGGTTAGACCTCGTCGAGGGTTTCGCTCTAGGATCCTTCTTCTTGCTCCTCTGCGACTATGTCTCGCCGCACCACGAACAACGCGAAGTTTTCTTTGCTACCGAAAAGATTGGCGGAATCAAGTGGTTTAGAGCAAGTGATTCCCAGCCAACCTACACAGAATAGTCGCTAACCCATCACAGACTCGTTGGCTCTTGATCTTCCAGATGCCAGTTGTCGCATTCGTCATTGCCATCGCAACCGACATCACCGCAGCAGTTGGAGTCTACTGCGAATGGGATCGCAAGATCAAGTCTGTCAAGTTTGTTCTCCACTTGATTTCAACAATTTCTCTGGTCGCCTCGGTTCTCTCGATCTTGCAGTTCTACCGCTTCCTCAAGAGGCACCTGGCTCACCACCAGCCGCTTATGAAGCTGCTTGCATTCAAGATCATTGTCTTCTTGACCTTTGTGCAAGGGGTAAGAGCATCTTTCATCCTAATTCATGTCGGAAAGCCATGCTAACAACACTCAGATCATCTTTTGGGTTCTCACTGATACCGGCGCACTCAAAGAGACCAACACTCTGACCTTTGCGGATCTCCACATCGGCATTCCCAACATGATCATCTGCATTGAGATGGTTCCCCTTTCACTCCTGTTCATGTGGGCTTACCCATGGAGAGTCTACCTGGACAGTTACAGCATCGACGACGCCGAGGAACACCCTGGGCGACCCTTGAAGTCCTACCAGGGAGGCCGCTTGGGCATTCACGCCTGGCTTGCCATGATCAACCCCTGGGACATTTTTAGGGCTATTCTCTTTGCCTTTAAGCATGTTGGAAACATGAGGAAAGGATCCCAAGAGCCCATTCTTTCGAACGAGCCGGCTCCACCCTATGACAATCACCAGATGCGCAACCCCAGTGTTTAGGTTATCAATGAGGGTGCTTGATGAGTGTTGGGGTATAGAAAGCGAAGGGCAGTTGGAGTGAGGATTAATATGGTTGCGGACGATACAGAGTGTAATGATCTATTTAATATTATTTTGCTTCTACCAGCTTTCCCTAATATCGAAGACAGTGCCTTATTTGTCAGGCTTCTTGGCCATGGTTATTTATTTTTGCTCATGGTTTACGATCTTTGGTCTCTGGAGGCTTTGTCTTACCCGAGGAACTGGGATAGAGAGTTACTTAGTAAAGGGAATCGAGGAGATTAGACTGGTAGATATCTCTACCTGAAGCTTCTCTAATAATATTGATAGACTTAGAGGCTACCCTACATTCTCTTCCTTCCTTAGGGTGGGTCCCGGCTGGGGCGAAAGGCATTGATAACTTTCACATGAAGACACTATTCAAAGGTCCAATATCATATAATACAATGTCTAAGTTCAAAAACCTCAGCGGATAAAAAACTCCTGAGCATGAAGAGATCAAGTTAGCCAGCCCTGCGTCGGAGTGAGCCGATATGTGGAGACAGACCCTCACAGGTCAGCGCGGCCGGGACGTCAGAAGTAATTTGCTGGGTCCTCTGTGATTGGTGGAATGACAATAACAGCACTCGATTCAACTCGGAAAACACGGCCACTAGCCACAAAATGCTTCGTCTCGTCTCTCCGTGTTTGTTTCAGGTTGCAGTCGTAGGGCGCTATCAGCCTCCGAGACGAGTCTAGAAGCACTGGGTCCGGAGTCCGTTCCCATTCTCAGCCTCGAATCCGTAATGACCGGCCGAGATCAAAAGGAAATCATGTCACCTCACCAGCTCCTCTTCCTCAAGCTGCTATTTAAGTATCTTCGATCCCTCTCCAAAGCTAACCGTGTTCGACAGTTCATTCACTTTTGCCATTCTGTATAATTCTCCCACCACTCTCATTTAGTCAATCGTTTCATATCCAACTTCTATTCTACCCTCGTTTTTCTCCAAGATGCAGCTGACTTCTTTCTTCGTCTCGGCTCTGCTCGCAGTGTCCGCTGTGGCATCCCCAACTCCCACACTCGACAAGCGGGCGCAGACCATGTGCGGCAACTGGGGTACCGTGCAGACAGCCGGCTTCACCGTTTACCACAACAACTGGGGCGCCGGCTCGGCCACCTCTGGACGCCAGTGCACCACCTTTGACAAGGTCAAGAGCGGCAACTCTTTCGTCTGGTCGACCGAGTGGAGCTGGACCGGCGGACACGGCCAGGTTAAGTCGTATGCCAATGTCGCCCTTGAAAAGGTCAACAAGAAGCTGTCCCAGATCAAGTCGATCCCCTCTAAGTGGACCTGGAGGTGCGTATATACTCGATAATCCATGGTCACGGTAACTCAGACTTTTTTAGGTACACTGGCACCAAGATGATCTCCAACGTCTCCTACGACCTCTGGCTTGCGCCATCTGCTTCGGCTAAGAACCAGTACGAGATCATGGTCTGGGTGGGCGCCTACGGCGGCGCTGGTCCCATCAGCTCGACCGGCTCTGCTATTGCCACCGTCTCTATTGCTGGCAGCAGCTGGAAGGTCTTCAAGGGCAAGAATGAGGACGTTACTGTCTTCTCCTTCGTCGCCGCCAAGAACATTGGCAACTTCAACGCCGACTTGAACGAGTTCTTCAAGTACCTGACTTCCAAGCAAGGCATCAGCAAGAACATGGTTGTCACCAGCCTCCAGGCAGGAACCGAGCCCTTCGAAGGTGAGAGTGGATTGGAGTTTGAGACACGACATAAAGGCTAACTGTAGCATCCAGGCTCCAACGCTGTCCTCAAGACCTCTGATTATACCATCAAGGTCAACACCAACTAGACAAATTTCAAGGAAGAGAATTGTATTATAGTGTATATAAATAGACTCTAGCTGGGCTGGAGTCTGTATTAATTCTACTTGTACATATATGCATTACCTAGGTACTAACATAACTGCCTAATTTGCAGGTGCAGCACTATGGCCAGCACCTAGGATTCCAGAAATAGTCTTGGACAAAGCCAACTTCAATCATGTCTGACATGCTTTTCTCTGTATTCTCTTATTGCGGCCTACTCGGGGCAAGCCAGAACAATAGCTCTAGCACCGTTAGAACTTCTCTTAGAATGATAGGTAGATCTATTCGGTAGCTAGCTTTGATAATTTGGTAAGAAACAGATAATGCATTGTTACTCCCATCGGTAGATACCGTCGTCATAGAGTACCCGCTGTCGCCGACTGCCGGGGCCGACAGAGGCGCGACGGTTGGGTTGCATGCGCTCCCTCAGACGCCTTCGCTGCATTTCATCTTCCTCCTCCTCCTCCTCCCGGGCCCGCCGGCGAGCCTTCACAAGGTCCAGCTGCCGCATGGCTTCGATAAGCTCTGCTTCACGATTGGGGAACTTGACTGAGGGCTGTTTTTCCTCGGTCTCCTTTTCCTTCCCCTTTCCCTCTTCCTTCTCAGCTATCTGGCGAGCCTCCTCTTCGTGGAGCTGTTGCTCAGATCTTAGTCGCCGCACGACCTCAACAAGCTCTGCCTCACCATCGGGGGGCTCTGTTGAGGGCCGGCGGTAGGTAGAAGAGTGCCGGGGCCCAGGAGGAGTGGGTATGGGGGGGCCGAGACCGATCTCAGCATTTGCTTCGGCAATGCGAGACCGAAATCGTTCCTCTGCCTCTTGCTGTCGCTTCATCTCCCGTCTTAGCCGTCGCCGCTCTTCTTGGGCGGGATCCAAGCTATGGGTAGAGCGAGGGATATCAGATGCATGCCGGGGATGGGTCGACTCCTCCTTCAAGCTGCGGGAATAGCTGGGCACATCAGAGGTGTGTCGGTGACGCCTCGGTCGGGGACTGTCAACAATCTCGATCTCAACGCGAGGTCGCTCGTCAACTATCACCGGTCGTGGGCCGACTGTGTCATAGGGCAAGGCGTTAGGGGCAGTGTGGGGAGGGTTCCAGGTTTGAGGCGGCGTGCGAGGAGTGGGCGGTTTGTCGACAATGACGATACGCTCACGGCGAGAGCCCACTGGGGAGTTTCCGCGGTGAAGATCTTGGACCTTTTTCCCATCGAGGTAGTAGGTACCTGGCTCCTGCAACCTTTTCCCGTCGATATAGATACCTGAGGTGCGAGTCTTCCGTCGAGGGTTTTGAGGGCGTTGGAGTTTATCAACGTTGGTCTCGAAAGCATCATCTAGATAAGAGGAGGTCGAGGCTGCAATGGCATCTTCAGTGGTCGCCTGTTGTGAAGGATTGCCGCCCCTGACTGTCTCGAAGGCCATGGGTACACTTGCAGATCCTAAGTCGTGCTGGTGAGCTTGGCTATCACTTGGTCTGCCAGCATAGCTCCAAGGCTGAGGGGCCGAGGCTGCAGATTCCTGGTTATCAAAAGTTGTGTCCCGTCCCAGAGGTATTTGGCCCAATGAAGAACCACCAGAGGCATCTTCATAGGAAGGCGGCGTATGTTTACGTCTTTGCGATGGGCGATCCCGGCGATTCAGATCCAGCACCTTTTTTCCATTGACGTAGACACCCGATTCCCGCTTCTTCCTGCGATTGGAGGGTTCTTCCTTCTCCTCCGGAGACATGGAGTTTATCGACGGCAGACCCGGCGGCCCAGTTGTTTGACTAACAGAGTCAGTGGCATCATCCTTGACTGGATTACGGCGCCCATCCCCAATTTCGGGCCTTGGGTTGCTGTCATGGTCAGTCGAAGCTATCCCAAATGACTAAAGTATGGAAGACAGATAGGCTTACGTCTCTGAGTTTGAATTGTTTTTATTTGGATTGTGCCTGAATTCGCAACCTTGATCCTCGTGTCGGCAATGGCCGTAGATGAGAACGTTTCGACATAGTATATCCTTGTTCTCTGGTCGCTTCTCCTGGCTGGCAGACTCTGGTAGAAACTGTTTCCACTCTTCCAAGAGATCGGGGTCGGAAACAAGGAGTGTGCTAAGTTGAACGTAAACGTCCTGGTTAGGTGTCTTTTCGCGCCGATAGGCCTGGAGAATCCCAACAAATGCGTCGTAAACCTCTGGTGTGTCTTGAAAGCGAGCCTTGGCGACCATCAGTCGACTGTGCATAAACGAAGGGTGATGTAGTAGAGATAGATTTACCTTGATCTTGTCCACAAAGGTAACAGCATTGTCGAGCTGGACGGGATACCTACTCTCCATGTTCTCCTCGTTCACAGCATTGTCCTCATCGACAACCTGAACGCCCTGTGCAATAGCGGTTGCTTCAGCATCGGCAGCTTCCGTATTGACAAGCTCTTGCGCGGTTGCATTATAAACCCCTCCTGCCTGGACCGCTGCCCCTGGTTCCTTGACAGCGTTTTCAGCTTCAGCTTTAGCTTCAGCTTCAGCAGCGGCAGCCTCGGCCTCCTTTATAGCTGGTTCCTTCGCGTGTCTGACTGTGTTTTCATACAGGAGCTCAAGCCGTTCCTTATCCTTAAGGGCCTGTGCCGGTTCGCTGCTCTTCATCTCTCTCCTTGCCAGCCTTACGAACTCGGATTCTTCCTCAGCGATAGCCGTAGCCTCTGCTTCTGCAGCCTCCCTAGCATCTTGTCCCTCAGCTTCCTTTGCATCTGCTTCAGCTTCCTCGTCGTCCTTCTCAGCTTCGTCCTTTTTAGCTTCCTCAGGACCTCTCGATAAATCGGCCCCCTCTGGGTCCGCTGGAATATCCGGTCCTGTGACTGGGCATGACTGTGTCGTCGGTACAGGCTCTGAACCCTTGTATCCCTCTGGAAAGATAAAATCGACGTCTTTTCCAACACTTGTTGTTTGGACACGAACAGCTTTAGCACCAGCGGGCCCTTGTGCGGCTGGGTCGTCAACTTCATCATGCCCAGCCGTCTCATCTATGGGAACGTTCGGTAAATTGGAGCTCTCTGGGTCCGGTGGGATATCCGACTCTGTAATCGGGGAAGCCTGTGCTGTCGGTTCAATCAGTGTTTCAGGTACCTCGTCCCCCTTTTGAGAGTCAACCTCGGCGTTTTGTCCAGAGGTAGCTGCTTGGGCATTGGCAATTTCAGTATTGACGGGTCGTAGTATCGCCTCGTCGTCAACTTCGCCCTGTCCAGATGCTCCGCCCACGGGGCCTTTCGACGAACCGGCCACATCCTTGTCCATTGGAAGGTCTGAGCTGTCGTTTGTTCCGGTAATGATAACCTCTATTCTTGCATGCTGCTGTTGCAGCATCGATTGAAGAATAGGGTCATCATCAACATTCTCGGACGTTTCTTTGAAGATCAGAGTATCAAAAAACACACTGGTGACCCGAGCTTCACTGTCGCTTAGATCCAGCTCAAGGTAAACATCTCCCAGAAAGTTGACTGAAATGCCTTGAGTGAGGTGAGGGGTCCAATCGTCCCAGAAGCTTCCTACTCCATCTCGAAGCATCTGCTCCTTTTCTTCCTCCATCTCCCTAATAGTACTTCTACTTCGTGGTCGTGACCCGTCAATGCTGTTGTTTCCATCGCCAGTATCATCTGGTATCTCGTCTTGATAGCTTGGGAGTGACTTGAGGGCAAGGGATCTTAGGTGCCCGGCCAGGTGATCCTCGAGACGGCCGTCGACTTCGGACTCTTCTCTCCCGCATAGTGGACATGATGGAAACAGCTTGCTTGCCTTGCGGCTGTTCCTGTTTGCCACCACACGGAGTTGCCTGTCACTGAGCTTGGTGTCGTGGACCTCCCGCATGTGCTGCATATAGTCCTCGAGGGTTGAGAACGGGCCCATCTCGCGGTGAGAAGAGCAGCGCCACACCTTTCCGTGCTGATGCAAGTGGCTAAGCCATTCGTCGCTGTGGGTATACAGAACGTCTGGCTGGTGGCAGTCCTCAAAAAGACAGACGTAGGGGTCTAGGTCATTCTTGACGTGATTTCTAGAATAGTGATCAGCGTAGTCCGGGAGTAAACTCTACAAGCACTCACTGCCACTTTCGCTCATCAAAGACTTCAGAAGCTGGAAGAGCATAAAGACAATATGGGCAGGTGATTTCTCCTATTGCTTGCAGGTCTGACTCCAGTAGCTCCTGGAGACTAGGTTCCGTACTCGTCCCCGCTGCCTCGACTACTCGTTGACTTTTGAGCTTCTCATACCTCCGTTTGGCAGCGAAGCCAGGGGCTGGCGGATATATTAGGACCTGGTGTTTGCCTGAAGCGATTGTTCTGCTTGCTGAAACGATCGATGGGCTTGAAGAGACCATTTTGAACTTCTCAGGAGCTAAAGTCGTTGCACTTCTGACTTGTGAGGGTGCCACTGTGGCTGCGGGCCTCCCGAGAGCTCCTTTTTTGCCTCGCTTTTTTGACGTGGCCCCCACGGAAGATACTGCTCCTGGCTGAGCGTCAGGTAATGTGATAGAAGCTTCGGAAATGGTATTTGCAGAATGGATGGAAGTGTTGCCCTGACGATGCCTCCTATATAAAATTCGTTTTCGTCTAAGGAGCATCGCCCGAGCAAGCCTCTGCCGGATGGTTTCGGTGATACCTGGAAACCAATCGCCAATGTGATGTTCGAAATGGTTGAGTAGGAGTGGCTCGACGTCCCTGCCCTCGTCGTCTTTGATTTGGAAATTGCTCGCTTTGAGTACCTGAGTGTCTTTGCTGGCCCGACGAATTGTGTTGGAGATCTTGTTGAGACGAGAGATCTCAGCGGCGATGTCAAGAAACGATTGTCCTAACCGCTCGTTTGGTGCAGTCGAGACATCTGTTGTTGAAGATTCTGCTAGCTGAGCAAGGGCTTTCGAGCCTATTCTTGTCAGTTGGGTTTATTCGAGACTAGAAGGTAGTAGCGGAGCATGGCCCGAAAGAAAAACCTACAGGTCTGAACGCGATAGTTGAGGGACTCTAGAAGACCAGTCACAACACCCTGGACTTCCGAAGCGTATCGCAAGCGATGATCCATGGAGGCTGACCCCGGGGCAAAGACTCCGATGCTAGTGGCCCAGCTGGAGAACCTCGCAAGTTGGTCTTCCACCATCGAGACGTCTCGGGGATGAACTGAAGACGCGCTGAAGAGGCATTGCTGGAAGGATTCCAGGCACTGGTTGGCCGAGGTGGCCACAGTCGGCCCCTTCAGCTCCGGGCTGGGATCCGCGTCCGGCATGGTGACCAGCCTGCCGAGTCAAACGGAGGGCGTTCTTCTGGTGGCCAGGCCTGTATCACGGTTTGGAGGGAGTGTTGTTGATGCGGATCGTGCCGCCGCATTCCACAGCCTAGCAGTAGCCTCGATCATCAATGCGGGGCAATCAGGCACCGAGGTAGGACATGATATGATTGGTAAGTTCAACGAGGAGAGACTAACAAATGATAACTTGTCTAGCTAAAAGCTACTACAAAGAACTCGCTACAGTAACCCACATATCATAACTTGAGGCTCAAATAGTCTAAAAACGATTATAGTCTCATCGACAACCACTAGAGAGAGCTTCAATGTGATGCTTTGCCATGCAGAGTTGATTGTTCCTGTCTATGTGTTACTGCCTGGTATTACGTTCTTCCCAGGCCAGGACTCAGCTTACCAATGCCCCACCTCGACTCAGCCGCACCGCACCTGGCACACTCTCCTCTCAAGCTCACCATCAATATCATGCGCATGCGCGACTCTGTTTGCGATACTCAAACCCTTCAGCCGGCTTCGGCGTGGCCAACAGAGCTTCTGAAAGGCGTGCAGTTGAGGGTTGACGCGATGGCCATATCCCCTGAGCCCAAAGACGAGGCCGCCGACGAAGCCTTACTACTCGATACAGTGGGAACCGTCCTACAGATGGCCAAAATAGCTCGAATCAACGAGACCAACCAAGAAGTCAGAGTCTTCTACAGTCACCTTAGCCTTCACTGCTTCAGACTACAAGAACACTTGACACGCGCGCGGCAAACGTTGTCTCATCTCAATGGAGAACTGGTCAGCCAGGCTCTGGGCCACCTCGCTTCCCTAGTCCCTGAAGGCAATCTCCACGAACTCCCTACCTACCCTGTCACGGCGGAGTACCGTCTCAAGATGCTCTATCTGCTTCGGGATGAGGCGAGAAGGAGCCATGACGAGGCAGAGCTCGAATTCATCCATCGGTGGTTGAGGCCGGGGGTATCCGAGGAGCAAAGGCGCGAGATGGATAGGGCCCTGGAAAGTTGTGCGGACGAGCTTGACAAGCAACAGCCGGAGCAACACTCGCTGAAACCAATTCACAAATATACCTCCCCTGAGATCAATGAACCGCCATACGCCGTATGCAAAGCAGCCAAATCGATCTACGACGCATTGGTAAACTGCAAAGGCTGTTCGTGCCCCGACCAGCATGACTTCAAAGCCAAGCTCGAACTGGGAACATACAGGAGCCCCGCCAAGAAACCGGTGGTCAAATCTGTTCGGAGGAGGGTTCGAAGAGGTCGTGGCGAAGATGATGCAAGTGGGGGTCTCGAATTGGACATGTTTCTCTCCATGGAGCGGGATTGGCACGAAGTTCGTGTCCAGACAGCCAAGGAGAGGGTCGTTCGGTTTGACCCCCCAGTTGACGAGGTTGCATCTCGTGGGAGGAGCATCGTTGAGCAATATGTCAAGGTGGAGAGGCTATGCAGACCAATCATCAAGACAAAAACGAGGGCACTACAGCGACTTGTGCTGAAGTTGAAGAGCGGCGAGCTTTTCGAGATTGGCTTTGAGAAGAGCAACTTCCAGATCGATCACAACGCCGAGCCAATCTCTCTATCACAATGCTTCGAAGATCGGCAGGGCTTTTTCACGGAAAAGACCAAGAGAATCCTCTCGCTCATCATCGGCTACACGGTTCTCCATCTCCACAGTACTTCATGGCTCCAGCCTGGATGGGGGTCATCGAACATCAAGTTCTTCCAGACCACATCTTGCAAGACTCCCCTGCGGCCTTTTATCGAGTCTCATCTGCCCAAGACTGGCCCCGACGTTCCAGTCAATGGCTTCCAGTCCATTGAAGATGATATAGAGGATGATGATGACCTATCAGACGAGTTGGATTCAGGTCATTGCTGCCCGGAAGTGGTGGCCCTGGCCGTGGTCTTGATGGAGGTGTATTTTGCCAAACCCTTCAAAAGATTAGCCGCCATGCACGATATTCAACTGATTGAGACCAAGAGTGGTCGCATAACTCTTATGGATGTGGACCAGGTGTTTGAGGGTGACGAAGAAAACGAGGAAGGATGGCGATCCCAGATTCCCGAAGACTCCCCCCTTCTGGAGGCTATCGATAACTGCCTAGACGCGGAACTGTGGGAGGATGAGGAAGGACAGCCCCTCGACAGTGCAACACTGAGGTCACGGATGTATCAAAAGGTTGTCCGGCCACTCGAGCTTGACCTAACCAACGGCTTCCGCAACATTCAGTTAGATGACGTCGACCAATATGCCAGAAATATCGACTTTGGAAAATGGGGTCAGCCGATGTCCAACCAAGAGTCGGATGACCGGGCTTCTCTGCTGTGCCCCCGGGAGGTGATGCCTATTCGCTCCCCGTCTCCCGGAGCATTCGCGCTGCTCTCTCCAGGCCAATTTGCTATTGGGGCTGATGGCTGGAAATATATGCATCACTCTTCACGCCTTCATTCTTTCGCCTCGATTTCGACATCAGACATGGATTCAATGTCGAACTCTGATTTCGAGTACAAGGCATTTCAGTTCTTTGACGATCAAGTTGGCGACGGGGAGCATTCTGCGGTAGAGTACGTACATGAATGTTGATATCCGAGATACAGCTGCTGACACAACCGTTTGAAGGACCGACAAGTACATCAGATGGAAATCTGAATACAAAAAGGTCTACAAAAAGTTCATCGGCAACTACCTTCAGGGCCCTCCATCACAACCGGTCAAGATCGCGGTTCTGGACACTGGCATTGACAGAGACCATTTCGTCTTTGAAGCACGCGAGGACAACCTTAAAGGCAAGCGGAACTGTTACAACCAATCTCAGAAGAACGTACCGGATACTCATGGACATGGGACCTTTACGGCGAGCCTTATTCTGGACTATGCTCCAGATGCCAGTCTCTACGTCATTAAAATCGCGGACAAGGAGAATACAAGGCCAGACGCCAAGATCGTGGCCAATGTAAGTTGCTAGGACTACCTCACCTATATCACAATGCTTACCATGACCGCAACAGGCCATCAACCACGCCGTTGATAAATGGGATGTCGATATCGTCTCCATGTCGTTTGGGTGGCCGTCTTCTGACTTCGAGGGTTACGACGCTCTTCAAGCGGCAATCGACAATGCAATATCCAGAAAAGTACTCATGTTTGCAGCAGCCGCCAACTCGGGTGGTCGACTAGGCCGGGCGTACCCTGCCAGTAGCTCACAGGTCATCTGTGTGCACTCGACCAACACGAACGGGAGCGCGTCCGACTTCAGCCCGACGGCCGAGCCCAACGCCATCAACATTGCGACGGTTGGTGAGTCGGTCCAGTCGGCGTGGCCCATGCTGCTCTGCCAGAATCTCAACGCAGAGTGCCTCATGTCCCGATCCGGCACGTCGTACGCGACCCCTATTGTCGCGGGCATGGCGGCGTTTCTGCTGCAGTATGCGCGTCTGCATCTCTCGGAGGGTGAGGCCTTGGCTCTGAAGCGGAGGGAGAAGATGGAAGCCTTGCTGAAGAGATGCGCTGTACGAGGGCCGAGTTACCAGCCCAGGGATGGATACTTCTTTGTGCATCTGAGTTTGGATAACCATAATCTTTTTGGAGGGGAGTTAGATTGGGTCAATTACGAGATTAAGAAGGCGCTGAAGACATAGGAAGCATATCTGTAGATACAATGCAAAATAATTCGACGCAATTAACTATCTTCATCTTAACCCCTCCTTCAGACTGCAAAACACCAGCCGTAGGTGTTTTCTACCTGCTGTCAGTCGTCGTCAGAGCCTTCTTCCCTCGGGATAGCGCAGAAGACCACTTCCTCATCATTCATCAGCTCCTCAGCGTCAAACCCTTCACCTTGCGCATCCGGCTCTTCAACCTTGAGCACAGAGAGTTCCGGAACTTTCTCCCCCTCCCCCTCATCCCTGTCGAGTATAGCTCCCTTACGGTATTCCTCCTCGCTCAGTACCTCGCCTGTCGCCTCGCCTACCCAGACTTTGCTCACTCGGAACGCAAACACAAAGTCACTACTGCCCTCCCACTTCGTACTTACCTTGTTTCCCAGCTCGGCCTCCACCCCAGGACCGCCGCCGATGGGGACAGCTCCGGCGGTCCATACGGTAGCGTCAACTTCCACACCAACGGCGCCGCCCATGCTACGAGATTTCAGTGTGTTGGCTTGGGCGCCTGTGACCACCTTGAGACCCGTTATGATGTAGACAGGCTTGCGGTACTTTGAAAGGTCCAGAAAGTGACGGACGTTCTTGGCTCCGACACATGTCTGGACATATGATGGCGTTGGGATGAACTGCGTAGTCTCGAGGGTATCAAAGACAAACGTCTCCTCATCACTAAGGTTGTAAATATGAGTGTATCGACAAAGGCATGACTACTACCCACCTCCTGTCTATTTCGGCGCCAATATCGACACCAAACCCGAGAACGCTGAGAAACTTGGTCAAGATGGAGAACCTGCCGCGCCGCAACTTCTCCTTGGTGTACCGGACGCTCTTCTTCTCCGTCTTGAAGACGTCCGAGTCCTCGGGCAGTGGAGAGGAGAAGAGGGGTCGATGGGGGTTCTTGACCGACGTGATGACATTGCCCAGTCTGATTGGACCGCCTGGCGGGTAATCCCAGGTCGGTGCGTAGAAGAAGAAGAATTCTCGGTTGGCCATGGTGTTATCGCCTCTTTTGCAAGGCCTTTTGGGGCGTGGATATGTCTATTGCTTGATGGTGTTCCACTGGATGTTACGCGCGCAACTAGGATGGTAAGGCTTACTTATGAGTGAGAAAAACGCGCAACGCCGCATTTCGAACCACCAGATCCTCTGAAATAGCCAATCAAATTGCGTCTTGTCCATGGCTGCCTGCTTATTTGGTCGCCTTGTTTGCCTCTAATCCAGCAGAATTGGATGTGTATTTTGGCAAATGGGCCGCCCAGTGTCTCGCAATCTTGCAAAAAAGAGAGCGCCCACCAGCCTAGGCATCCTTTGCGATTGCGAAATCACATGCTTCATGCCTCTACTAGCACTAGAAAGCTGAACACGTCAGTTTGTTAAAGCACACAAGTGGAGATCGATGAATGTTGTTCATTTCAGCTCCCGATACAGGCCATGCTGACGGGACTGGTCAGATCGCACCGTTGGCATTTCGAGCCTGCATAAGCCCAGTGACCACTCATGTTCTCTGCCAGTTGCTTAACTAACTTGATTCTTTGCTATGACGTATATCCGTTACATAACATCTCACCCCGCTCGGCCCAAGCAGTTGGGCCGTTCTGTCGGATTCGCACCTCAGGTCCAACTCTCCTCTTGGAACATTTTGGCAGAAGCTCGTGTTCATATACATGGCGATAACCCGGAGCAGAGAGCACCACCAAACACTGGCTGACCTAATCTACTAAAGAACTAAACCCAAGTAGCTCAGGTACCTCAAGTAGCCTACATCAAGAGCTGCTGTCCTTAACCATCAAAGATACCTCACGCTGACATTGTCATCCTCCCAGATCCAAGGTCCACCAGCGGAGCCGGCCGCTTCTACGAGATATGGACCAAGAAACATCCAACCCGTTGCCGTTTGCGGAAACCGTCCACACTACGCTCGCCGCTGCCACCGAGACACGCCAACTCCTAGCCCACCAGCTACTTCCAGAGCTCGCGAGGCCAATCACATCCTTTTCTTACAATCCCTGGATCGCAAAGCGCAGGGATGACAGGCAGGAGTACGAGGCGGAACCCATTGTATGGGGAAACCTCAACGACTACAGCATCGCAGCTGTGTACCTGTTCACTGAGCCCCTCCCCACGGAGCTGAAGATGGTCAATCCGAAGCGCATCATCTTTCAGACTCGAGCAGCGGACCAAGGATGGGCAACTTTTGGCGGAGAGGGCACGTTTGAAAACAGTCACACGTGGTTCGAGGCCAGCATTTTGCGTCCCATCGATAATCGTAATGACAGGGCAGACGCTGCGTTCGAAGCCATTCTTCGATATACGTGGTGGGATGTCGACCGTGCAAGGGATGATTTAAGGGATCATGGGTGGGAGTTTGTCGAGGGGGAGGATGGAAGCCTCACATGGAGAGTGTGCAACAATCTGACGGCGAGCAGTGAGTTTCGGAACTACAAGGTCGAGTGGGAGAAGGGCGTCGTGACAAATGTCGAGGACGAGAGGGCAATCGGCACCGGAGAAGGCTTTCTTGAGTTGCTGGGACCTGGGTGTATCGTTGTGCTTTGGGCGAGAGCTGAGGTAGGCCTCTGGATTTCTCTCGTTGTACACATTTACTGACATGACTGACAGCAAGCTCATTGGGTCAACAAAGTTGCAGCGGCAACTATCGAGATCGAGTATGATTTCTTGTAGAGGTAAATGCTGTTCATCGGGTCGACTTCTTGTGCGTGGCGCGTCTGTCAAGATTCACAGGCGACTTGTCTAGGCGAACCATGTTTGAGAAAAGTCAACCCGATCCTCAAAAACAGAGGAACCCGAGTATTGGAACAGTGACACATATTTTAGTTCTCTACATTTCATTGCCATTGAACTTAATCCTGCATCCCGCCGGAGAGCGCTCAAGTGAAACATGCAGGGTGCAGCGAAGCTTAACCTTGATCACAGGTCTCCCAGGGAGTCAGGTTATAAATATGTCTTGTCTTCCCAACTTCCTTTCACATCAAGAAGTCCTTATCCACATTCATCAATTCTCCAGAAACTAGCATTCAACAACAGTCGACACCATGATTCCGGTACCCCCCCGCCATATAGACGGAATACCCTATCTATGGGGAACAGTCTCGGATAATTCTGTTTGTATCCTGAACTTGACGCGCATCGCAGTTCAATTTGTCAACTCTCTTGTCAACCACTCACCTGGAAACATCGCTACAAAACAAGGAAACAAGCGATTGCCTCTCGAGTTGTGGAAGATGATTATCGACTGGGCCGAGATGGATCCGAATAGCGACAACTATTGCCTCGTTCAGGTTCGATCTTTGGAGCAGCACGGGGCCAGGCTCACGCTGTCTTGCGCTAGAATTACGGAATGGAACCGATGCGGCCTTCTGGAGACGGAGGAGGCGGCTGAAGAGTACTGCAACTATCTCCGTCGCCCTGGCGAGGGACACGACCCAAGCCGTCCCTTTGTTCTGCCAGACACAACCAATTCGGATTCCTTGATCAGTGTCAGATTGCGCTCTCAAGACCATACTCTATTCTGCCTCCTCGAAGTTCATGATGTAATCGCCCGCATTGAACGTGGCGACTGTTCTTTATGCCAGGGCAGACGATGGATTGACGAATATGGAGAGAACACGGGTCGCAGGTTCTTTGGCTACATAGAATCTCCCCGAAGAGGTTATTGGCGGAACGATGATGATGTGATCATTGGTTGCCCACTCTGTATAGGGCTTGGAGGACGTCCATTTTATAATGGGCCCCGGACACCCGTGAACCACGACCAGGAAGAAGAGCTCGAGGATGTGTGGACATACGATCAACGAGTCAGGGAACAATGTGAGGAGCTGGGTTATGATCCTGTTCTCTACGAGACTAGAAATAGAAGAGCCTAGAAACGCTCAACTAGGCAGAGGTACTTAGCAAATCAATCTTGAACTTCGGTTTCCCTTCCAAGTTTGCCCAACAAGATCCCAGTACCTCGTCTCGTCGTGTCTGGCGTGAGACACGTGAGCTGAGCCGTCAAACTTTTCCAGTCGAACCTGAAAGCCCTGTTTCTCTGCCTTGGCTGCATGTGCCTCAATCGCCTTGTAATCTACCAAGGCATCCGTCTCGCTGTAGATGTATGTTCGGCGTATCTCGTGTGGATTCTTGCCCTCCTTGTCGTTGTGTGTCTTACCCCAGATGGTAATCCAATCCTTGAGCCATCCAACCGCGATTGCTGATGTCCAAAAGATGCCGACGAGGTAGATCAAAGGTGTTGCTAGTAGGCGTTGCACACCGGAGAGGCCGACTTGGAAAAAGGCAACCAGGCCACCCAATGTCGCCTCGCCGGGGCATGAATCGAGGATGGTGACATGCGGGGGAAGGTGAGGACTCTCATTCTCTCCAGCCGATGAAGCGTACGCATCGTAGAGGTTTGAGATGCTGGAAGAACCACCATTAGAGAGCATGTGAATGAGCAGGGTTGGGCTTGATGATGAGGAAGACGCATCGGCGGGTAAGCAGGACTTGACAACCGGGACCATGGGTTGGATAGCCTTTTGGAGAAGGGGAGGGTTAAAGAGAATCTTGCTCGTGCTCTTGACGAGCAAGATTTGAGAGGATGGATACAGAGTCTTGTACTTTTCGATGTATTTCGCAATGTGGCCATCCAATGCATTGGTCCAACTACCAACGATGATGAGCTTTGGGTGAGCGGAGTCTCCGGAACCGGTAGAAGACGATGGACGGTGGAGGAAGAGCTCAGGCGACAGTTTCTCCATGGACGAGAGAGGATTTCCCTTTGCTGGCTTGGTATTTGAGGCCATTTTGATTGATTAGAGTCGTCAAGGCGTAGTTGTTGCGTCTAGGTTCGCTGCTTCCAGCCGTCAGCAACTTGAGTGGTATAAATACCCGCTGACGCCTATGACCTGCTTAGTTATAGTGCTTACGCCATGAGCCAGGATGAGGCACATCTCGTAAGATCCTTTCTAAAATTGAGAGGGAGGATTTCTGTCGACCAGTAGGAATTGTTTCTCAAGAACGGCATGGTTCCTCGTCGTGACAGTTGCTGACAATGCTGGAGTGGAAAAATAGCGTGGATTGGCTTGCCAAGTAGTGTCATTACCAAACATCCCACTGACGGGCTGGTGGTGACTTGGGGGCCGTCTTAGGAGCCGTGTGACAATTCCCTCGACTTCAGCCATGTCAGTGATAGAACGAATGCAAGGCGACTTTGACGGTCTCTGATCACGAAGAGTATGGCAACTTCTGAGTCTTCATCAAAGACTCGCTCGATTCGATAGGCAATTATCTCAATCTAATTCCGGCTTGTCATGCCTTCGGGTATATGTTTCCCAACCCCAGCGCCAGCGCCGGCCCTAAACATCACATCCCTCTCCTAAGCCATAGTGATTTAATACCCAAAGGCTCGATCATGCAAAAAGCTAAATGCACTGATTCAAACAACCCTTCTCCCTCTAGGAACTCCATCTCCCCCTTCACAGGACACCTCAAACAGCTTCCGCCTGTCTTGGAACGACCTTGAGCTTCTTGTGTCACTATAAGCCATATCAGGCTCAGAAGACACATCGCTTTCGGGTCTAGCAGAACGGGTGATGTCGACTCTCTTGGGAATCCCAGCCAGGTTGGCTGGCTTCTTGGCGATGCTCGGCTTGGGTGGCCGAACGTAACCAACGGCTGGCTTTGGTGGAGTGCTCCTCTCTGGGAGTGGAGGTGGAGTAACTACCTGAGGAGACGTAGTGTGAGGCCTTGGGGGAAGATTTGGGTGAGATAGAGGTATGGGAGTTTGTGGATATGACAGTGAACTTCGGCCAGAGTCTGGTCCAACGAGCGTTGTTCCCGTGGTTGTGGCGTTGAGAGAACTTGGTGGCCTCTGGAGCTCCAGCGAGTCGCCGGGTCCCTGTTGCTCTTCGCTAGCAGCTTCTCCCTTCTTTCTCCAAGGTAGATTGCGTTCCCAGCTCCCAGAGATATGGCCAGAGGCCTCGGCCACACGAGCGACGAGCTTTGCCGCCAACCCAACCTTTTGGTCCCCGGTGAAGACGCCCACGTCCGTCAACACACAGCCGACACCACCGAGTACTACCTGAGATCTAGGTAGTGGCTTCACCTTTTTGGAAGTATCGTTGACCTGCTTCTGTAGATCTTCCCACTGCTGCTTCGTCACGTAGTTGTCCTCTCGCTTGGTTCGCTCTTTAATCTCCTTCCTGAGCCAGTCAACGGTGGTCTTCAGTGTTCCCTGCATCTCATCTAGGGCGGCCATCTTTTCCTTGATCTCTTCCGAGGCGGCCCGTATTCCATCTTGCTTTTCCTTCTCCGTCCATGCAAATTGCTCAATGAGCTCTAGCTGCTTTGCGAGGACAGCGTGAGAGCGGTTAACAGCCTCGATTTCGTTATCGTGGCGGCGGAAAGAAGTGGTAATGTCCTTCTTTACCTGGCTGATGGCGCCTTCAACAAGACGTGTCAGCTCGTCCTTTGTGATGTCAGGTGGAGTCTCTGCCACTAAGTCGGCTGACACGACACCGAGCAACTCTTTGGCACACACTGCTGCGGCCAACGCTGCGTATTCATGCCAGTCGTCGTTCTTGTGCCCATCCGCATAGTCTGAGATGCCTCGGATAGAAATGCTCCGAGTGGTTTGCATCACAGCAGCAGCTTCCATCTCGAAGCAGATGATGTTTTCCTCGTCAGCTAATCGATCACGCTCGGTAGCATTCTTCAGCACTTGATGGGCCGAACCAATGACGCCCGCGTGTACCTTGACTAGTTGACCTTGACGCCGGGGTTCTCGTGAGACGAGGTTTGCTGGATGTCTCATGTGAGCGTGTAGACAGTTACACTGATGGTCGGGATGTTGGGCACTGCTTTCAAACAGTCGATCCTCCCTTGGTCGAGCATAAGTTTCTTCCTCGTGGCCTTTCTCAGCGACCCTCTCAATGGCATACTGAAGCGCTGGCCGGCCCAGGCTAGTGATAGCTGTCAAGAGCTCTCCAGGAGGTTGTTTCGACAGACCAGTGATCTCGAACTCATTCCCCTTGTCCTTGCCGGCCTTGTAGGGGACCACAAGATTGCCAATAACAACATCCCCAAGGCGAATATCCTTCTTCAGAGGGGCCCCGCCTCCGATGCCGACGAGGAGCACGAACCGAATCCACGGGAACGTGCTCTTCATGTCGGTAGCAATCTTGGATGCTTGGAAGTGACCAATGCACCCACTCTGGGGATAGTTGATGACCACGTTATGGTCCCCAACCCTCCCTAGGTGGTATTTCTGTCGATCGCCATCGGTTCGGTAAATGCCATTCTTGATGCCATAGTCCTCGTCGAGGATCATCTTCGCTGCCAGGAACTCCACCTGGAGCACACATATCCAGCCAACAAGAAACTCGAGTTCTTCGATGGAATGACCGTTGCTTCCGTTCGACATTGGGGAAGTGGTGGGGACGACAGTAACGACAAGGGGTAAAAGATCGATGGTCCTCGATAGCTGATGGCTGCCGTTCGACGTTAGTAAACGCCCCTTCATGGAAAAAGGTAACTACTACCTTAAGGATGGAAAATATGATACTACTTATCGACCAGCTACTCCTGTAGTCTACTGAGCAAGGTCCTAAGAAACGTCAGGGGGGGGTGGG